>JAUMJK010000966.1:0-88403 GCA_033558105.1 Coccyzus lansbergi | reverse complement strand
AGGGTTTAATGGGGAGGGAGCTCCATAGGGTTGAATAGGGAGGGAGCCCCATAGGGTTGAATAGGGAGGGAGCCCCATAGGGTTGAATAGGGAGGGAGCCCCATAGGGTTGAATAGGGAGGAAGCTCCATAGGAGTCAATAGGGAGGGAGCCCCATAGGGTTGAATAGGGAGGGAGCCCCATAGGGTTGAATAGGGAGGGAGCCCCATAGGGTTGAATAGGGAGGAAGCTCCATAGGAGTGAATAGGGAGGGAGCCCCATAGGGTTTAATGGGGAGGGAGCCCCATAGGGTTTAATGGGGAGGGAGCCCCATAGGGTTTAATAGGGAGGAAGCTCCATAGGGTTGAATAGGGAGGGAGCTCCATAGGGTTGAATGGGGGGGAAACTCCATTGGGTTTAATGGGGAGGAAGCCCCATAGGAGTCAATAGGGAGGAAGCCCCATAGGAGTCAATAGGGAGGGAGCCCCATAGGAGTCAATAGGGAGGGAGCCCCATAGGAGTCAATAGGGAGGAAGCCCCATAGGAGTCAATAGGGAGGAAGCCCCATAGGAGTCAATAGGGAGGAAGCCCCATAGGAGTCAATAGGGAGGAAGCCCCATAGGAGTCAATAGGGAGGAAGCCCCATAGGAGTCAATAGGGAGGAAGCCCCATAGGAGTCAATAGGGAGGAAGCCCCATAGGAGTCAATAGGGAGGAAGCCCCATAGGAGTCAATAGGGAGGAAGCCCCATAGGAGTCAATAGGGAGGAAGCCCCATAGGAGTCAATAGGGAGGGAGCCCCATTGGTTTTAATGGGGAGGAAGCTCCATTGGTTTTAATGGGGAGGAAGCTCCATTGGTTTTAATGGGGAGGAAGCTCCATTGGTTTTAATGGGGAGGAAGCTCCATTGGTTTTAATGGGGAGGGAGCCCCATAGGTTTTAATGGGGAGGGAGCCCCATAGGTTTTAATGGGGAGGGAGCCCCATAGGTTTTAATGGGGAGGGAGCCCCATTATTTTTAATGGGGAGGGAGCCCCATAGGTTTTAATGGGGAGGAAGCCCCATAGGTTTTAATGGGGAAGGAGGAGGACCCCTAGGTGTGGGGCTGGACCCATAGATGGGGGTCAGGACTCACTTAAGAGGGGTCAAGAGCCACTTATAGGGATGAGGACCCATAGATGTGGGGCTGGGACTCACTTATAGGGATCAAGAGGGACTTAAAGGGTCAGGACCCATAGGTGTGGGGCTGGACCCATAGGTGTGGGGCTGGGACTCCCTTGTAGGGGTCGGAACCCATAAGTGTGGGGCTGGACCCATAGATATAGGTCATGACCCATAGATGTGGGGCTGGACCCATAGATAGTGCTCAAGACCCATAGATGTGGGGCTGGACCCATAGTTGTGGGGCTGGACCCACTTATAGGGCTCAGGACCCATAAGTGTGGGGCTGGACCCATAGTTGTGGGGCTGGACCCACTTATAGGATTCAGGACCCATAGTTGTGGGGCTGGACCCACTTATAGGGCTCAGGACCCATAAGTGTGGGGCTGGACCCATAAGTGTGGGGCTGGACCCATAGATAGGGCTCAGGACCCATAGATATGGGGCTGGATCCATAGATGTGGGGCTAGAGCCAGTTATAGGATTCAGGACCCATAAGTGTGGGGCTGGACCCATAGATATAGGTCAGGACCCAAAGATAGGGCTCAGGACCCATAAGTGTGGGGCTGGACCCATAGATAGGGCTCAGGATCTATACATGTGGGGCTGGACCCTTAGATATGGGGCTGGACCCATAGATGGGGGTCAGGACCCGCGTACAGCGCTCAAGACCCATAGATGTGGGGCTGGACACACTTAGAGGAATCGGGACCCATAAGCGTGGGGCTGGGACCCCTAAGTGGGGTTCCCGGCCCCCCCAAGTGTGGGTTCCCAGCCCCCCCCCCCCCCCCCAAGGCTGTGCCCCCCAGGTGTGGGGCGGAGCCGTCCCTCCCCCCGGCCCAAGTCCGTTTGGCCCCGTGCCCCACGGCCCGGGGGGGGGGGGGAGGGGGGGAGGGCCAGGCGCTGGGGGGGTCAAGGTCCCGCTGTGGGTCGATATGTGGGGCTGGGGATCAATCCATGGGTCGATCTGTGGGGCTGGGAGGCACCTATGGGGTCTCTATGGGGTCTCTATGGGGTCTCTATGGGGTCTCTATGGGGTCTCTATGGGGTCTCTATGGGGTCTCTATGGGGTCTCTATTGGTCTCTATGGGGTCTCTATGGGTCAGTCTGTGGGTCTGGGGTCTCTCTATGGGTCAATCTATGAATCTGTGGGTCCATCTGTGGGTCTGGGTTTCCCCCTATGGGTCACTCTGTGGGTCTGGCAGCCCCTGTGGGTCAACCTATGGGTCTGAGGGTCAGTCTTGGGGTCACTCTATGGGTCTGGGAGCCACCTGTGGGGTCTCTATGGGTCAGTCTATGGGTCTGGCTTCTCTCTATGGGTCACTCTATGGGTCTGGCGCCCCCTATGGGTCAATCTATTGGGTCCCCATTGGTCTCTATGGGTTACTCTATGGGTCTGGCTTCTCTCTATGGGTCACTCTATGGGTCACTCTATGGGTCACTCTATGGGTCACTCTATGGGTCTGAGTTCTCTCTATGGGTCACTCTATGGGTCTGGGAGCCCCTATGGAGGTCTCTATGGGGTCTCTATGGGTCACTCTATGGGTCTGGCGCCCCCTATGGGTCAATCTATTGGGTCCCATTGGTCTCTATTGGGTCCCATTGGTCTCTATTGGGTCCCATTGGTCTCTATTGGGTCCCATTGGTCTCTATGGGTTACTCTATGGGTCTGGCTTCTCTCTATGGGTCACTCTATGGGGTCTCTATGAGTCTGAGTTCTCTCTATGGGTCACTCTATGGGTCTGGGTTCCCCCTATGGGTCAATCTATTGGGCTCCCATTGGCTCCTATTGGGCTCCCATTGGCTCCTATTGGGCTCCCATTGCCTCCTATGGTTTCCATTATTCTCTATGGGTCACTCTATGGGTCACTCTATGGGTCACTCTATGGGTCACTCTATGGGTCACTCTATAAGTCTGAGTTCTCTCTATGGGTCACTCTATGGGTCTGGGAGCCCCTATGGGGGTCTCTATGGGGTCTCTATGGGTCACTCTATGGGTCTGGCGCCCCCTATGGGTCAATCTATTGGGTCCCCATTGGTTCCTATTGGGTCCCCATTGGTTCCTATTGGGTTCCCATTGGTTTCTATGGTTTCCATTGGTTTCTATTGGGTTCCATTATTCTCTATGGGTCACTCTATGGGTCACTCTATGGGGTCTCTATGGGTCACTCTATGGGTCTGGGTTCCCCCTATGGGTCAATCTATGGGATCTGGGTTCCCTCTATGGGTCACTCTATGGGTCTGGCGCCCCCTATGGGTCAATCTATTGGGTCCCCATTGGTTTCTATTGGGTTCCCATTGGCTTCTATTGGGTCCCATTGGTCTCTATGGGTTACTCTATGGGTCTGGCTTCTCTCTATGGGTCACTCTATGGGGTCTCTATGAGTCTGAGTTCTCTCTATGGGTCACTCTATGGGTCTGGGAGCCCCTATGGGGTCTCTATGGGTCACTCTATGGGTCTGGCTCCCCCTATGGGTCAATCCATTGGGTCCCCATTGGTTTCCATTGGGTCCCCATTGGTTTCCATTGGGTCCCCATTGGTTTCCATTGGGTCCCCATTGGCTTCTATGGGTCCCATTGGCTTCTATTGGGTCCCATTGGCTTCTATTGGGTCCCATTGGCTTCTATTGGGTCCCATTGGCTTCTATTGGGTCCCATTGGTTTCTATTGGGTCCCATTGGTTTCTATTGGGTCCCATTATTCTCTATGGGTCACTCTATGGGTCACTCTATGGGTCACTCTATGGGTCACTCTATGGGTCACTCTATGGGTCACTCTATGGGTCACTCTATGGGGTCTCTATGGGTCACTCTATGGGGTCTCTATGAGTCACTCTATGGGTCTGGGTTCCCCCTATGGGTCAATCTATGGGTCTGGCTTCTCTCTATGGGTCACTCTATGGGTCTGGCGCCCCCTATGGGTCAATCTATTGGGCTCCCATTGGTTCCTATTGGGCTCCCATTGGTTCCTATTGGGCTCCCATTGGTTCCTATTGGGCTCCCATTGGTTCCTATTGGGCTCCCATTGGTTCCTATTGGGCTCCTATTGGGCTCCTATTGGGCTCCCATTGGCTCCTATTGGGCTCCCATTGGCTCCTATTGGGCTCCCATTGGCTCCTATTGGGCTCCCATTGGCCTCTATTGGGTCCCATTGGCCTCTATTGGGTCCCATTGGCCTCTATTGGGTCCCATTGGCCTCTATTGGGTCCCATTGGCCTCTATGGGTCAATCTATGGGTCTGCCCCCCAGCTACGAGTGGAGCCTGCAGGCAGCCTCGTGGCTGCGCAGCCGCTTGGGGGTGGCTGCCCCCCAGGTGGGGCTGGTGTGCGGCTCGGGCCTGGGGGCCCTGGCCCAGGACCTGGAGGAGCCCCAGAGCTTCCCTTACGCCGACATCCCCGGCTTCCCCCGCAGCACCGGTGAGACCCACGGCGACCCACGGCGCCACTTGGGGGGCTGGGGAGAGGGGCTGGGGGGGCACTTGTGGGGCTGGGAGGGGGATTGGGGACACTTGGGGGGGCACTTGTGGGGCTGGGAGGGGGATTGGGGACACTTGGGGGGGCACTTGTGGGGCTGGAGAAGGTACTTATGGGGCAGGGGGAGCACTTGGGGGTCACTTGTGGGGCTGGGAGGGCACTTGTGGGGCTGGAGAAGAGCACTCGGGAGGGAGTTGGGGCCACTTGGGGGTCACTTGTGGGTCTGAGAAGGCACTTATGGGGCTGGAGAAGGTACTTATGGGGCAGGGGGAGCACTTGGGGGTCACTTGTGGGGCTGGAGAAGAGCACTCGGGAGGGGTTTGGGGCCACTTGGGGGTCACTTGTGGGGCTGGGAAGGTACTTATGGGGCTGGAGAAGAGCACTCGGGAGGGAGTTGGGGTCACTTGGGGGTCACTTGTGGGGCTGGGAGGTCACATATGGGGCTGGAGAAGGTACTTATGGGGCTGGGGGAGCACTTGGGGGTCACTTGTGGGGCTGGGGGAGCACTTGGGGGTCACTTGTGGGGCTGGGAAGGTACTTATGGGGCTGGAGAAGGTACTTATGGGGCAGGGGGAGCACTTGGGGGTCACTTGTGGGGCTGGAGAAGAGCACTCGGGAGGGGTTTGGGGCCACTTGGGGGTCACTTGTGGGGCTGGGAAGGTACTTATGGGGCTGGAGAAGGTACTTATGGGGCAGGGGGAGCACTTGGGGGTCACTTGTGGGGCTGGAGAAGAGCACTTGGGAGGGGTTTGGGGTCACTTGGGGGTCACTTGTGGGGCTGGAGAAGGCACTTGTGGGGCTGGAGAAGGCACTTGTGGGGCAGGGGGAGCACTTGGGGGTCACTTGTGGGGCTGGAGAAGAGCACTTGGGAGGGGCTTGGGGTCACTTATGGGTCTGGGTGAGCTCTTGGGGGTCACTTGTGGGGCAGGGGGAGCACTTGGGGGTCACTTGTGGGGCAGGGGGAGCACTTGGGGGTCACTTGTGGGGCTGGAGAAGGTACTTATGGGGCTGGAGAAGGTACTTATGGGGCTGGGGGAGCACTTGGGGGTCACTTATGGGTCTGGGTGAGCACTTGGGGATCACTTGTGGGGCTGGGGGAGCACTTGGGGGTCACTTGTGGGGCTGGGAGGTCACTTGTGGGGCTGGCGAAAGGCACTCGGGAGGGGTTTGGGGCCACTTGGGGGTCACTGGGTGGGTCCGGGAGGTCACTTGTGGGTCACTTATGGGTCACTTGTGGGTCGCAGTGGCCGGACACGCAGGCCGCCTGGTTGTGGGGCGCTTGGGGGGCGCCCCCTGCGCCGTCCTGCAGGGCCGATTCCACCTCTACGAGGGCTACAGCCCGGCCCAGGTACCCGCCCCACACTTGGGGGGCAGCCCCACAAGTGGCACATCCATCCCTCCCCTTCCATCCTCAGGCCCTTTGGGGTGTCAGCTCCTGCCCCATAGATGTGATCCTGACTCACTCTATAGGACTCTCAGCCCCATAGATGTGACCCTCAGCCCCATAAGTGCAACTCCAGCCCCATAGATATGACTCCTAACTCCCTATATATGACTCTCAGCCCCATAAGTGCAACTCCAGCCCCATAGATGTGACTCCCACTGCCCTATATATGACTCTCAGCCCCATAGATGATGTCACTCTCAGCCCCATAGATGTGACCCCCACTGCCCTATATATGACTCTCAGCCCCATAGATGTGACCCTCTCAGCCCCATAGATGTCACTCTCAGCCCCATAGATGTCACTCTCAGCCCCATAGATGTGACCCCCACTGCCCTATATATGACTCTCAGCCCCATAGATGTCACTCTCAGCCCCATAGATGTGACCCTCACTGCCCTATATATGACTCTCAGCCCCATAGATGTCACTCTCAGCCCCATAGATGTGACCCCCACTGCCCTATATATGACTCTCAGCCCCATAGATGTCACTCTCAGCCCCATAGATGTGACCCTCACTGCCCTATATATGACTCTCAGCCCCATAGATGTCACTCTCAGCCCCATAGATGTGACCCCCACTGCCCTATATGACTCTCAGCCCCATAGATGTCACTCTCAGCCCCATAGATGTGACCCCCACTGCCCTATATATGACTCTCAGCCCCATAGATGTCACTCTCAGCCCCATAGATGTCACTCTCAGCCCCATAGATGTGACCCCCACTGCCCTATATGTGACTCTCAGCCCCATAGATGTCACTCTCAGCCCCATAGATGTGACCCCCACTGCCCTATATATGACTCTCAGCCCCATAGATGCCACTCTCAGCCCCATAAGTGCAGCCCCAGCCCTTCCCTCTCCCCCCTCCCCTTCCCCAACCTCGCGTCCCCTCAAACCCCTTCCCCCCCCTCACCCCCTTCACTTGGGTTCCCCCCAACTTTGGTTCCCCCCCCCCCCCCCCCCCCCCCAAGCCCCATTAACCCCATGCGTTCTGCCCCATATCAAGTGGGTTCTGGGCTCTGCCCCAGGTGGTTGTGGGAGTCAGGACCCTGGCCCAGCTGGGGGTCCACACCCTGGTCCTGACCAACGCCGCCGGCAGCCTCTGCCCCGACCTCCGCCCGGGGCAGCTCCTCGTCCTCCGCGACCACATCGACCTGCCCGGCCTGGCCGGACGCAACCCCCTCGTGGGGCCCAACGATGAGCGGTGAGTGGCCCCATAGAGTCCCCATAGAGTCCCCATAGAGTCCCCATAGAGTCCCCATAGAGTCCCCATAGAGTCCCCATAGAGACCCCATAGAGAGACCTAGGGGGAACCGAAGTGAGGCGGAACTCAAGTGAAGGGTTAAGGGGGAGGGGAAATGGGGTTGCGCTGAGCTGGTATGGGGGGAGGGAATGGGGTGAGCACTGAGACCAATGGGACCCAGTAGGAGCCAATGGGACCCAGTAGGAGCCAATGGGACCCAGTAGGAGCCAATGGGACTCAATAGGAGCCAATGGGACTCAATAGGAGCCAATGGGATCCAATAGAGAGCAATGGGACCCATATGAATAAATAGGACCCAATAGAAGCCAATGGGACCCAATAGGAGCCAATGGGACCCATAGGGAATAATGGGAGCCCAATGGGAGCCAATGGGGCCTCCATAGAAACCAATAGGATCCAATAGGAGCCAATGGGGACTCCATAGAAACCAATAGGACTAAATAGAAGGCAAGGGGATCCAATAGGAATCAATGGGAACTAATAGGAATCAATGGGGACTCCATAGAAGGCAATGGGGACTCCATAGAAACCAATGGGACCTAATAGAACCCAATGGGAGCCCAATAGGAGGCAATGGGAGCCCAATAGGAGGCAATGGGAGCCCAATAGGAGGCAATGGGAGCCCAATAGGAGGCAATGGGAGCCCAATAGGAGGCAATGGGAGCCCAATAGGAGGCAATGGGAGCCCAATAGGAGGCAATGGGAGCCCAATAGGAGGCAATGGGGACTCCATAGGAGGCAATGGGGACTCCATAGGAGGCAATGGGGACTCCATAGGAGGCAATGGGGACTCCATAGGAGGCAATGGGGACTCCATAGGAGGCAATGGGGACTCCATAGGAGGCAATGGGGACTCCATAGGAGGCAATGGGGACTCCATAGGAGGCAATGGGGACTCCATAGGAGGCAATGGGGACTCCATAGGAGGCAATGGGGACTCCATAGGAGGCAATGGGGACTCCATAGGGACCAATGGGGACCAATAGAAGGCAATGGGGACCAATAGAAGGCAATGGGACCCATAGAGACCAATGGAGTTGGGGTGAGTTTGCTCTCCCCCCAACTTGTGGGTCTCTCTCCCCTCTTTCCCCCCCCCCCCCCTCCAGGTTCGGCCCTCGCTTCCCCTCGATGTGTGGGGCCTACGACCCGTCCCTGCGGCGCCTGGCGCTGTCGGCCGCCCCGGCGGCCCTGGGGGCCCGGCCCGGGGTGTACTGCGGCGTGGGGGGCCCCAGCTACGAGACCCCCGCCGAGTGCCGCCTGCTGCGCCGCCTCGGGGCACACGCCGTGGGTGAGATGGGGGGCTGGGGGCGGCATATGTGGGGTGGGGGGGGTTGATATGTGGGGCTGGGGAGGGGGGGGGGGGTGATGTGTGGGTCTAGGGGGTGATATGTGGGGCTGGAGGGGGAATATGGGGGTTTGGGGGGGGGAACCCAATGGGGACCCAATAGAAGCCAATGGGGACCCAATAGAAGCCAATGGGACCCATAGAGACCAATGGGAACCAATAGAACCTAATGGGGACCGAATAGAAGCCAATGGGACCCAATAGGGGCCAATGGGGACCTAATGGGAGCCCAATAGAACCTAATGGGGGCTCCATAGAAGCCAATGGGGACCCAATAGGAACCAATAGGAACCAATGGGGACTCCATAGAAGCCAATGGGAGCCCAATAGAAGTCAATGGGGACTCCATAGAAACCAATGGGAGCCCAATAGGAGCCAATGGAGACTCCATAGAAGCCAATGGGGACTCCATAGAAACCAATAGGACCTATAGAGAGTAATGGGACCCAATAGAGGCCAATGGGGACTCCATAGGAGCCAATGGGGACTCCATAGGAGCCAATGGGGACTCCATAGGAGCCAATGGGGACTCCATAGGAGCCAATGGGGACTCCATAGGAGCCAATGGGGACTCCATAGGAGCCAATGGGGACTCCATAGAAACCAATAGGACCTATAGGGAGTAATGGGACCCAATAGAGGCCAATGGGGACTCCATAGAAGGCAATGGGAGCCCAATAGAAGTCAATGGGGACTCCATAGAAACCAATGGGAGCCCAATAGGAGCCAATGGGGACTCCATAGAAGCCAATGGGGACTCCATAGAAGCCAATGGGGACTCCATAGAAGCCAATGGGGACTCCATAGAAGCCAATGGGGACTCCATAGAAGCCAATGGGGACTCCATAGAAGCCAATGGGGACTCCATAGAAGCCAATGGGGACTCCATAGAAGCCAATGGGGACTCCATAGAAGCCAATGGGGACTCCATAGAAGCCAATGGGGACTCCATAGAAGCCAATGGGGACTCCATAGAAGCCAATGGGACCTATAGAGAGTAATGGGACCCAATAGGAACCAATGGGGACTCCATAGAAGGCAATGGGAGCCCAATAGAAGTCAATGGGGACTCCATAGAAGGCAATGGGAGCCCAATAGAAGTCAATGGGGACTCCATAGAAGGCAATGGGAGCCCAATAGAAGTCAATGGGGACTCCATAGAAACCAATGGGAGCCCAATAGGAGCCAATGGAGACTCCATAGAAGCCAATGGGGACTCCATAGAAACCAATAGGACCTATAGAGAGTAATGGGACCCAATAGGAACCAATGGGGACTCCATAGAAGGCAATGGGAGCCCAATAGAAGTCAATGGGGACTCCATAGGAGCCAATGGGGACTCCATAGGAGCCAATGGGGACTCCATAGGAGCCAATGGGGACTCCATAGGAGCCAATGGGGACTCCATAGGAGCCAATGGGGACTCCATAGGAGCCAATGGGGACTCCATAGGAGCCAATGGGGACTCCATAGGAGCCAATGGGGACTCCATAGAAACCAATAGGACCTATAGAGAGTAATGGGACCCAATAGAGGCCAATGGGAGCCCAATAGAGGCCAATGGGGACTCCATAGGAGCCAATGGGGACTCCATAGGAGCCAATGGGGACTCCATAGGAGCCAATGGGACCCATAGAGAGGGAGAGGAAAAAGGGGAAAGTTTGGGGCTTTGGGGGGAAGAAATGAGACTTTGGGAGAGAAACTCAGGGACTTGGAGGGGAAAGAGGAGAAGTCTGAGGGAAAGTTTTGGGGTTTTGGGGGAAAAGGTGAGAGGATTTGGGGGAAAAGTGAGAATTTGGTGCAAAGAAGTTTGAGGATTTGGGGGGAAAAGCGAGAAGTTTGGGGGAAAATCATTGAGGAGTTTGGGGAAAAATTCAGAATTTTGGGGGAAAAATATTGAGGATTTAGGGGGAAAAGAGAATTTGGGGAAAAAAGTGAGAATTTGGTGCAAAAAAAAAGAGGATTTTGGGAGAAAAAAAGATGAGGCTTTTTTTGGGGAAAAAGATGAGACTTTTTTGGGGGAAAAAGATGAGACTTTTTTGGGGGAAAAAGATGAGACTTTTTTGGGGGAAAAAGATGAGACTTTTTTGGGGGAAAAAGATGAGACTTTTTTGGGGGAAAAAGATGAGACTTTTTTGGGGGAAAAAGATGAGACTTTTTTGGGGGAAAAAGATGAGACTTTTTGGGGAAAAAGTGAGGATTTTGGGGGAAAAAAAGAGACTTTTTGGGGAAAAATGATAATTTTTGGGAAAATGATGAAGATTCTGAGGGAAAAGTTGAGGATTTGGGAGAGAAACTTGAGGATTTAGAGTTAAAAACGAGACTTTTGAGGAGAACGTTTGGGGCTTTGGAGAGAAACTCGTGGAGTTTGAGGAGAAAAACCTGAATCTTGAGGAAAAAACCATGAAGTTTGAGTCAGAAAAGGAGGATTTGGGGGAGAAAATGTGGAGTTTTGAGGGAAAAATGTGGAGTTTTTGAGGGAAAATTTGTGGATTTTGAGGGAAAAATCTGACTTCTGAGTGAATTTTTTGGGCCTGTTCCGTGTTCTCAGCCTCTTTCTCCTTCCCCTCTGCCCCTAGCGTGTCCTTAGCGTGTTCTTGGCGTGTTCCGGGAGCTTCGACCCTTTCCTCCCGTCGTGAGTCTCTCGGCATGTTCTTAGCATGTTCTGAGCATGATTTTCCCTCAAAACTTCACGTGTTTCCCTCAAAACTCCATGTTTTTCCTGCAAAATCTCCATTTTCTATTGGGCCCCATTGGTTTCCATTGGTTTCCATTGGTTTCCATTGGTTTCCATTGGGTCCCATTGGTTTCCATTGGGTCCCATTGGGTCCCATTGGGTCCCATTGGGTCCCATTGGGTCCCATTGGGTCCCATTGGGTCCCATTGGGTCCCATTGGGTCCCATTGGGTCCCATTGGGTCCCATTGGTCTCTATTAGTCTCCATTGGGTCCCATTGGTCTCTATTAGTCTCCATTGGGTCCCATTGGTCTCTATTAGTCTCCATTGGGTCCCATTGGTCTCTATTAGTCTCCATTGGGTCCCATTGGTCTCTATTAGTCTCCATTGGGTCCCATTGGTCTCCATTGGGTCCCATTGGTTTCCATTGGTGCCCATTGGTTTCCATTGGTGCCCATTGGTTTCCATTGGTGCCCATTGGTTTCCATTGGTGCCCATTGGTTTCCATTGGTGCCCATTGGTTTCCATTGGTGCCCATTGGTTTCCATTGCTCTCTATTGGGTCCCATTGGTGCCCATTGCTCTCTATTGGGTCCCATTGGTGCCCATTGCTCTCTATTGGGTCCCATTGGTGCCCATTGGTCTCTATTGGGTCCCATTGGTGCCCATTGGTCTCTATTGGGTCCCATTGGTGCCCATTGGTCTCTATTGGGTCCCATTGGTGCCCATTGGTCTCTATTGGGTCCCATTGGTGCCCATTGGTCTCTATGGGTCCCATTGGTGCCCATTGGTCTCTATTCGTTCCTATTGGGACCCATTGGTTTCCATTAGGTCCCATTGGTCTCTATTGCGTCCCATTGGTCTCTATTGGTCCCTATCGGCTCCCATTGGTCCCTATTGGCTCCCATTGGCCAACATGGCTCCCTTTCCCCCGTCACCTCCTCCGCTTTCCCTTGCCCTCAGGCATGAGCACGGTCTCCGAGGCCGTGGCCGCTCGCCACCTCGGCCTCCGCCTCTTGGGCCTCTCCCTCATCACCAACTCCTCTCTCGTCGCCCCCGACGACGACTCCGAAGCCGACGAAGAAGCCCCCGAAGCCGACTTGGGCCACCAGGAGGTGTTGGCGGCCGCCCAAGGGGGAGCCACCCACCTCCGCGCCCTCCTGGCCTCCCTGGCCCCTCACCTGGCCCAGCGGCCATGACCGAGCCTCCTTCTGGGGCCAGACCCCCCCCTCGGCCTCCTCCTCGAGTTACACCACGAGCCTCTAATTAGTTGGATTGTTAATTAACAGTAATGGTTTCCCCTCACGGTTCATCTATTTGCCTTAAGGTTCCTCCGTTTTTCCTCCATTTTTCCTCCATTTTTCCTCCATTTTTCCTCCATTTTTCCTCCATTTTTCCTCCATTTTTCCTCCATTTTTCCTCCATTTTTCCTCCATTTTTCCTCCATTTTTCCTCCATTTTTCCTCCATTTTTCCTCCATTTTTCCTCCATTTTTCCTCCATTTTTCCTCCATTTTTCCTCCATTTTTCCTCCATTTTTCCTCCATTTTTCCTCCATTTTTCCTCCATTTTTCCTCCATTTTTCCTCCATTTTTCCTCCATTTTTCCTCCATTTTTCCTCCCAAGTTTCCTCCCAAGTTTCCTCCCAAGTTTCCTCCCAAGTTTCCTCCCAAGTTTCCTCCCAAGTTTCCTCCCAAGTTTCCTCCCAAGTTTCCTCCCAAGTTTCCTCCCAAGTTTCCTCCCAAGTTTCCTCCCAAGTTTCCTCCATTTTTCCTCCATTTTTCCTCCATTTTTCCTCCATTTTTCCTCCATTTTTCCTCCATTTTTCCTCCATTTTTCCTCCATTTTTCCTCCATTTTTCCTCCATTTTTCCTCCATTTTTCCTCCCAAGTTTCATCTCTTTTCCTCCAATTTGTTTCCTCCCAAGTTTCATCTCTTTTCCTCCAATTTGTTTCCTCCATTTTCCTTCACGTTTATTCACTTTTCTTCCATTTTCCTCCATTTTCCTTCACGATTATTCACTTTTCTTCCATTTTCCTCCATTTTCCTTCACGATTTTCCACTTTTCTTCCATTTTCCTCCATTTTCCTTCACAATTTTCCACTTTTCTTCCATTTTCCTCCATTTTCCTTCACAATTTTCCACTTTTCTTCCATTTTCCTCCATTTTCCTTCACAATTTTCCACTTTTCTTCCATTTTCCTCCATTTTCCTTCACAATTTTCCACTTTTCTTCCATTTTCCTCCATTTTCCTTCACAATTTTCCACTTTTCTTCCATTTTCCTCCATTTTCCTTCACAATTTTCCACTTTTCTTCCATTTTCCTCCATTTTCCTTCACAATTTTCCACTTTCTCCTCATGATTTTCCACTTTCTCCTCACGATTTTCCACTTTCTCCTCACGATTTTCCATTTTTCTGCCTCAAAAGCCACATTTTCCTCTCAAGATTCACATTTTCTCCCTCAAAATCCACTTTTTCCATCTCAAGACTCACATTTTCTGCCTGAAGATTCACACTTTTTGCCCCAAAATCCACATTTTCCCCCTCAAGATTCTCATTTCTTGCCTCAAAATCCACATTTTTTCGCCTCAAAGTTCACATTTTCCCCTCAAGACTCTCATTTTCTGCTTAAAAATCCACATTTTTGGCCTCAAAATCCACATTTTCTGCCTCAAAGTTCACATTTTCCCCTCAAGACTCTCATTTTCTGCTTAAAAATCCACATTTTTGGCCTCAAAATCCACATTTTCTGCCTCAAAGTTCACATTTTCCCCTCAAGACTCTCACTTTCTGCCTCAAGATTCACACTTTTTGCCTTAAAATCCACATTTTCTGCCTCAAAATCCACATTTTCCCCTCAAGATTCACACTTTTTGCCTCAAAACCCACATTTTCCTCTCAAGGTTCTTGGTTTTTTGCCTCAAAAGCCACTTTTTCTGCCTCAAGATTCACTTTTTTTTGCCTCAAAAGCCACATTTTCCTCTCAAGATTCTTATTTTCTGCCTCAAGATTTACATTTTTGGCTTCAAAATCCACGTTTTTTTGCCTCAAAGTTCACATTTTCCTCTCAAAACCCACATTATCTGCCTCAAGATTCTCACTTTTTGCCTCATGATTCTCATTTTCTGACTCAAAATCCAGATTTTCAGCCTCAAAATCCACATTTTCCACCTCAAGATTCTCATTTCTTGCCTCAAAATCCACATTTTTGGCCTCAAAAGCCACATTTTCTGTCTCAAAGTTCACATTTTCCACCTCAAGATTCACTTTTTTTTGCCTCAAAAGCCACATTTTCCTCTCAAGGTTCACTTTTTTGGCCTCAAAAATCCACATTTTCGGCCTCAAAGTTCAGATTTTCCCCTCAAGGTTCTCATTTTTTGCCTCCAAATCCACATTTTCTGCCTCAAAAAGTCACATTTTCCTCTCAAGATTCAATTTTTTTTGCCTCAAAAGCCACATTTTCCTCTCAAGATTCTCATTTTCAGCCTCAAAATCCACATTTTCCACCTCAAAATCCTCCATTTTCTCCCCCAAACCCACATTTTTGCCTCAAATCCTCCATTTTCCTTCATGATTTTCCACTTTCTCCTCAAGATTTTCCATTTTTTGCCTCAAAAATCCACATTTTTGCCTCAAATCCTCCATTTTCCTTCATGTTTCCTCCATTTTCCTTCATGATTTTCCACTTTTTGCCTCAAAATCCACATTTTTCTCCCTCAAAATCTACATTTTTTGCCTCAAGAGTCACACTTTTTGCCTCCAAATCCACGTTTTCTGCCTCAAAGATCATGTTTTCCCCTCAAGATTCTCATTTTTTTGCCTCAAGATTTGCAATTTTCCCTCAAAGTTCACATTTTCCCTCAAGATTCACATTTTCAGCCTCAAAGTTCACATTTTTTTGCCTCAAAAGCCACATTTTCTGCCTCAAAAGTCACATTTTCCTCTCAAGATTCTCATTTTCAGCCTCAAAATCCACATTTTCCACCTCAAGAGTCACAATTTTTGCCTCAAGATTCACACTTTTGGCCTCAAAATCCACATTTTCTGCCTCAAAATCCTCCATTTTCTCCCCCAAATCCACATTTTTGCCTCAAATCCTCCGTTTTCCTTCAGGATTTTCCACTTTCTCCTCAAGATTTTCCATTT
The DNA here is from genome assembly GCA_033558105.1 of Coccyzus lansbergi. Classification (NCBI taxonomy): domain Eukaryota; kingdom Metazoa; phylum Chordata; class Aves; order Cuculiformes; family Coccyzidae; genus Coccyzus; species Coccyzus lansbergi. Next base: position 72,914 of record JAUMJK010000966.1, on the reverse strand, counting down.
TTTGCCTCAAAAATCCACATTTTTACCTCAAATCCTCCATTTTCCTTCATGTTTCCTCCATTTTTTGCCTTAAGATTCACACTTTTAGCTTCAAAATCCACATTTTTTGCCTCAAAGTTCACATTTTCTGCTTCAAAATCCACATTTTCGGCCTCAAAAGCCACATTTTCGGCCTCAAAGTTCACTTTTTGCCTCAAGATTCTAATTTTTGGCCTCAAAATCCACATCTTTCTCCCCAAATCCTCCATTTTCTTCCTCACATTCCAACATTTTCCATGAAAAAAGCAACATTTTTTTACCTCAAAAATCACATTTTTCTCCCCAAATCCTCCGTTTTCTCCCCAAATCCTCCATTTTTTCCTCAAAATTCACATTTTCCCCTCAAAATTCCTCCATTTTCTCCCCAAATTCCTCATCTTTCCCTCCAAACTCTTCATTTTTCTGTTAAAGTCACCTTTTTTTTTCTCCTCAAATTCCTCATTTTTTTCCACGAAAAAACATCACATTTTCTCTCTCATTTTTTGTGCCAAAATCCCTCATTTTCTCCCCAAATTTCCCCCTTTTTCTCCCTCAAAATCCTCCGTTTTCTCCCCCAAAATCCTCCATTTTTTCCCCTCAAAAGTTCCACATTTTTCTCCCCAAATCCTCCATTTTCCCCCAAATCCTCTATTTTTCTCCCCAAAATCCATTAATTTCCATTAGAAAATGAACATTTTCCCCCCAAATCCTCCATTTTCGCCTCAAAATCCCCATTTTTCCCCCCAAATCCTCCAATTTTCACCTCAAAATCCCCATTTTTCTCCCCAAATCCTCCGTTTTCTCCTCAAACTTCACTATTTCCCATGAAAAAAATCAACATTTTTACCTCAAAAGCCACATTTTTCTCCCTAAATCCTCCATTTTCTCCCCAAACTCCTCATTTTCTGCCTCAAAACCCCCATTTTTCTCCCCAAATCCTCCATTTTTCTCCCCAAATCCTCCAATTTGTGCCTTAAAATCCGCATTTTCTTCCTCACATTCCAATGTTTTCCATTGAAATTCCACGTTTTTCTCTCAAATCCACCATTTTCCCCTCAAGATTCCTCATTTTCCCCCAAAAAGTCGCATTTTTCTCCCCAAATTCCCTCATTTGCCTCTCAAAATCCACACTTTTTGGGCCAAAATCCCTCATTTTCCCCTCAAATTTCCCACTTTTTCTCCCAAAATCCACGTTTTTTCTCCCAAAATCCACGTTTTTTCTCCCAAAATTCGCGTTTTTTCTCCCAAAATCCCCATTTTTTCTCCCAAAATCCATGTTTTTCTCCCAAAATCCCCATTTTTTTCTCCCAAATTCCCCATTTTTCCCCCTCAAATTCCCCATTTTTTCTCCCAAATTCCCCATTTTTCCCCCTCAAATTCCCCATTTTTTCTGCCAAATTCCCCATTTTTCTCCCCAAATCCCTCATTTTCCATTAAAACCTGAACATTTTCCTCTCAATTTCAGCCTTTTTTCCTCAAAATCCACAGTTTTTCTCTCCCAAACTCCTCATTTTCTCCCCAAATCCTCCATTTTCTCCTCAGACTTCACTATTTTCCCTGAAAAATCAACATTTTTACCTCAAAAATCGCATTTTTTTCTCCCTAAATCCTCCATTTTCTTCCTCACATTCCAACATTTTCCATGAAAATTCCACATTTTCCTCTCAAATCGACCATTTTCCCCTCAAGATTCCTCATTTTTTTCCCTCAAAATCCACATTTTTCTCCCCAAATTATCCATTTTCTCCTGAAATTCCTCATTTTCTCCCAAAATCCCTCCCTTTTCCCCCATTTTTTCCCTCAAATTCCCCATTTTTTCTGCCAAATTCCCCATTTTTCTCCCCAAATCCCTCATTTTCCATTAAAACCTGAACATTTTCCTCTCAAATTCAGCCTTTTTTCCTCAAAATCCACAGTTTTTCTCTCCCAAACTCCTCATTTTCTCACCAAGTTCTTCACTTTTCCCTCAAAATCCACATTTTTCATCTCGAACTTCTCATTTTTCATCTCAAACCTCTCGTTTTCCTTCTCTCAAAAAAAATCCACATTTTTCTCTCTCAAAATCCTCCTTTTTCTCAGCAAATTCTTCATTTTTTCCCCTTAAAACTTTTCCCCTTAAAATTTCCTCTGTTTTCCCCTCAAATTCGTCTCATTTTCCCCTCAAAATCTTCTACTTTTCCCTCAAAATCTCCTAATTTCCCTCAAAATCTCCTAATTTTCCCCCAAAATCTTCTTATTTTCCCTCAAAATCTTCTCATTTCCCTCAAAATCTTCTCATTTCCCTCAAAATCTTCTAATTTTCACTCAAAATCTTCTAATTTCCCTTAAAATCTCCTAATTTTCCCTCAAAAATCTTCTCATTTTCCCCAAAAAATCTTCTAATTTCCCCCCAAAATCTCCTAATTTCCCCCAAAATCTTCTGGTTTTCCCCCAAATTTTCTATTTTTCCCCCAAAGTTTTCTATTTTTCCCTCAAAATCTTCTCATTTTCCTTCAAAATCTTTTAACTTCCCTTAAAATCTCCTAATTTTCCCTCAAAATCTTCGACTTTTCCCTCAAAATCTTCTCAATTTTTCCTCAAAATCTTCTATTTTTTCCCTCAAAATCTCTTAATTTCCCTCAAAATCTCCTAATTTTCCCTCAAAATCTTCTCATTTTCCCTGAAAATCATCTCATTTTCCCCAAAATCTTCTCGTTTTCCCCCAAAATCTTCTACTTTTCCCTCAAAATCTTCTCATTTTCCCTCAAAATCTCCTAATTTTCCCTCAAAATCTTCTAATTTCCCTTAAAATCTCCTAATTTTACCTCAAAATCTTCTAATTTCCCCCAAAATCTCCTAATTTTCCCTCAAAATCTTCTACTCTTCCCTCAAAATCATCTCATTTTCCCTCAAAATCTTCTACTTTTCCCTCAAAATCTTCTCATTTTCCCTCAAAATCTTCTACTTTTCCCTCAAAATCTTCTCATTTCCCTCAAAATCTTCTAATTTTCCCTCAGAATCTTCTCATTTCCCTCAAAATCTCCTAATTTTCCCTCAAAATCTCCTAATTTTCCCTCAAAATCTTCTACTTTTCCCTCAAAATCTTCTCAATTTTCCCTCAAAATCTTCTACTTTTCCCTCAAAATCTTCTATTTTCCCCCAAATCCTCTATTTTCCCCCCAAATCCTCTCATTTCCCCCCAAATTTTTCTAATTTTCCCCCAAAAAAGTCGTATTTTTCTCCTCAACTTCCCCCTTTTCTCTCCCCAATTAACCCCCAAAGGGCATTAATTCCCCCTCAAACCCCTTTTAATTACTTCAATAAACTTCCTAATTAACCGCCTGGTGGTTCGTTATCCTCCTTAACGAGATCGGGAGAGTGTTTGAAGCTCCTAATTAAGCCTCATTTTGCTTAAAAACCGTCGATTGAGTCTTTAATTAGCCTAATTAGGACCTAGGGGGGAGGTTGGGAGGGGCTTAAAGGCCTTAATTTGCTTCTCTAATTAACCTAATTAGACCCTTTGGGGCAGGTCGAGGCCTTAATTGGAGCTAATTGCCTTCGGTCCTCACCTCCTGGTGACCCCAGAGCATCGTGGGAGGAGCTAATGAGGCTTAATTAAGCTCATTAAGTGAGTTCCTTGAGCTCCATGAGGCCTAAAAGGCTCAATTGGAGCCACTAATGAGGCCGAAAAAGCCTCAGTTGGACCAATTAATGAGCCTAATTGGCCTCGTTAAGTGAGTCAGCGGCTGCATCAATCGCCTCATTAGTGAAATGACATCGATTAATGAGGCTTGGAGGCTAATTAAGGCTAATTAAGAGGGTGAACAGAGCAAAGAATTGACCCACTTGGGCCAAAGGGGTCGATCAACGAGGGCCTAAAGGTGAAAAAATCACTAATTAATGAGGCGAATTGGGTGAAATCATCGGCCGTTTGGGCTAATCAACGGACTAATTGGGTTAACGAAGCGGATGGATGAGGCTAAAGGTGAAAAACGTGGTTGATTCCTCAGGCTAATTGGGTTAAATGAGTGATGAACTGAGTCAGTAATTGACCCAATTGGGTCAATTAGGTCCAATGGATGAGGCTAAAGGTGAAAGGATTCGCTAATTAGTGAAGCTAATTGGCTTCAATAATTGGTCAGGTGGGTTAATTAGCGAACTAATGGGGTTAATGAAGTGGCTTGATGAGGCTAACGGCGAAAAATTCACTAATTAATGAAGCTAATTGGGTTAAATGGTCACTTATTAGGTCGATCAATGAGGCTGAAGGTGAAAGATTTGATTGATTCGTGAGGCTAATTAGGTCAAAAAATCAGTTATTTGGTTGATTAATGAGGCTAAAGGTGAAAGACTTGATTGATTCGTGAGGCTAATTAGGTTAAATGATCAGTTATTAAGTCGATTAATGAGGCTAAAGGTGAAAATCTGACTAATTAACGAAGTGAATTAACAATTGGGCCAATTGGGTCAATTAGACCAATTACTGAGGTTAATAGTGAAAAATTCCTTAATGAATGAGGCTAATTGGGTGAAATAACTGGTTAACTGAGTGAATCATTGGACCCGATTGGGTTAATTAGGTCGATCGATGAGGCTAATGGTGGAAGATTTATTGATTAATGAGGCTAATGGTGGAAAAATCACTGCTTAATGAGGCTAATGGTGGAAAAATCACTGCTTAATGAGGCTAATGGTGGAAAATTCATTGATCTATGAGGCTAATTAGGGTCTGAGGTTTGATCATTGGAGCTGATTAGGCTCTGAAGGAGCTACTTGGAGGGTAATTAGGGTCAGTGGGTTCGTTAATTAGGCTCAGAATGTTAACCAACGAAGCTAATCAGGGTCATCGGGTTGATTAATGGAGCTTATTAGGCTCCGGGGTCACTGGGAGGTCGTCTAACGGAGCTAATTAGGCTCAGGGGGTTAATGAACGGAGCTCATTGGGGCTGGAGGGTTGATTAACGGGGCTCGGAGGCTTAATTAATGTGTCTAATTAGGGCCCGAGGCTTGGTTAATGGAGGTAATTGGGGCCTGAGGGGTTGATTAATGGAGGTAATTGGGGCCTGAGGGTTGATTAATGGAGGTAATTGGGGCCTGAGGGTTGATTAACGGAGGTAATTGGGGCCTGAGGGTTGATTAATGGAGGTAATGAGGGTCTTGGGGTTAATCAATGGAGCTAATTAGGCTCTGAAGGAGCTACTCGGAGGGTAATTAGGGTCAGTGGGTTGGTTAATTAGGGTCAGAGGGTTAACCAATGGAGCTAATTAGGCTCTGAAGGAGCTACTCGGAGGGTAATTAGGGTCTGAGGGTTAATCAATGGAGCTTGATTAGGGTCTTTGGGTTGATTAATGGAGCTAATTAGGGTCTTTGGGAGCTACTCGGAGGGTAATTAGCGTCAGAGGGTTAATCAATGGAGCTTGATTAGGGTCAGAGGGTTAACTAATGGGGCTAATTAGGGGTCCGAGGGTTAAGTAAATGGAACTAACGAGGGTCAAGAGGGTTAACCATTGAGGCTAATGAGGGTCAGAGGGTTAACCAATGGAGCTAATTAGGCTCCGAGGGTCACTCAGGGGTCACTAAGGGGTTAATTAAGGGGGACAAGGAGGGTAATTAGGGTCAGAGGGTTGACCGATGGAGCTAATTAGGCTCCGAGGGTCACTCAGGGGTCACTAAGGGGTTAATTAATGGAGCTAATGAGGGGTCAGAGGGTTAACCGATGGAGCTAATTAGGCTCTGAAGGAGCTACTTGGAGGGTAATTAGGGTCAGTGGGTTTGTCCATTAGGGTCAGAGGGTTAATCCATGGAGCTAATTAGGGTCAGAGGGTGACTTAGGGGTCACTGAAGGGCCTCGCGAGGGAGGATAATTAGGCTCAGAAGGTTGATTAACGGAGCTAATTAGGCTTGGAGGGAGCTGCTGGGGGAGTAATTAGGGCTGACGGGTTGATGAATGGGGGTTGGAGGGTTAATGAATGGGGTCAATTAGGGAGTTGATTGGGACCAAGCAGGGAATCAATTTGGGGCTCGTTAGGGTGGGTGGTTTAATGAATGGACCTAATTAGGGTCGGAGAGTTAATGAGTGGCGCTAATTAGGGTGGGAGGGTTGAGAAATGAGGCCAATGAGGGTCGGAGGGTTAATTAATGGAGCTAATTAGGGCTGGAGAGAGCGAACTGGAGGGTAATTAGGGGTCAGAGGGTTAATTAACGGGGGTTAGGAGTTAATCAATGGGGCTAATGAGAGTCCGGGGGGGGGGGGGTTAATTAACGGGACTAGTTCGGGTCAGAGGGTTAATCAGTGAAGCTAATTAGGGTCAGAGGGTTGATTAATGGAGGTAATTAGGGTCAGAGGGTTGATTAATGGAGGTAATGGGGGTCAGAGGGTTAACTAATGGAGCTAATTAGGCTCTGAAGGAGCTAATTGGAGGTTATTTAGGGTCAGTGGGTTCGTTAATTAGGGTCAGAGGGTTAACCAATGGAGCTAATTAGGCTCTGAAGGAGCTAATTGGAGGTTATTTAGGGTCAGTGGGTTCGTTAATTAGGGTCAGAGCGTTAACCAATGGAGCTAATTAGGCTCAGAGGGAGTTGATTGGAGGGTAATTAGGGTCAACGGGTTAATCAATGGAGCTAATCAGGGTCAGTGGGTTTGATCAATGGAGGTGATGAGGGTCATTGGGTTGATTAATGGGGCTAATTAGGCTCCGAGGGTCACTTAGGGGTCACTGGGGGGGTCAACGAATGGAGCTAATTAGGCTCAGTGGGTTGATTAATGGAGCTCATTGGGGCCGGAGGGTTGATTAATGCAGCTAATTAGGGTCAGCGGGTTAATTAACGGAGGGAATGAGGGTCAGAGCGTTAATCAATGGAAGTATTTGGGGCCCAAGGGTCACTCAGGGGTCACGGAGTGGCTCGTTAATGAGGCCGAGAAGGGTCCTGGAGGCTAATTAGGGGCTGGGGGGGGGGAGGGGCTAAGGGCAGGGGTGGGCGTGGCCTGACCCAGCCCTTCCTTAAAGCGGCTCATTAATCAAGCCCAACCGGTCGAGCCGGTTAATTACAGCCTCTAATTAACGTGGCAGGTGCTGATTGGCCCCTCCTTCCCCCCCCCCCCCCTCCCCCCTCCCCCCTCCCATCAGCCCCTGGGGCTGATGGGAGGGGGGAGGGGGGGGGGGGAGGGGCGAGCGCAGAGGAGACTGAAGGTGAGGGACCTGCCCCTCCCCCCCCCTTTCCCCCTTTTCCCCTTGAAAAGAAATTTCCAAATTTCCGAAATTTTGAAATTTCCCTTCGAAATTTCCCGAAATTTCCCTTCAAAGTCCTCCCATCCCCTCCCCCCCTCCCTTTTTTTTCCCGCCCAAAAGGCCCCTTTTTCCCCAAACCCCACCCCCCAAAAAAAAAAAAAAAATTCCGAAAAAATCCAAAATTTTCCCCTCGAAATTTCACTAAAAGCCGTTTTCGACCCGAATTTGAGGCCCAAAAGCCACATTTTTGCTGCCTCAAAGCTCCTGGTTTGGCCTCGAAATTCACTGGGTTTTCCCTCCAAAGCTCCTGATTTTTGCCTCAAAAATTCGTTATTTTCCTTCCAAAGAGAAACTTTTCCTTCCAAAGAGACACTTTTTCCTTCCAAAGAGACACTTTTTCCCTCCAAAGAGACACTTTTCCCTGAAAAAAAGTTCTTGATTTTCCCTCAAAACTTCCTGATTTTCCCTAAAAACTTCCGGATTTTCCCTCAAAACTTCCGGATTTTCCCTCCAAAGAGACGCATTTCCCTCGAAAGAGACACTTTTCCCTCAAAACTTCCTGATTTTTACCTCCAAACTTCCCACTTTTTCCCTCAAAATCCTCCATTTTCCCCTCAAAATCTCCCATTTTCCCCTCAAAATCCTCATTTTCTCCTCAAAATCCTCCATTTTCCCCTCAAAATCCTCATTTTTCCCCTCAAATTCCTCATTTTCCCCTCAAAAGCCTCCATTTTCCCCTCAAAATCCTCCATTTTCCCCTCAAAATCTCCCAATTTTCCCTCAAAATCCTCCTTTTTCCCCTCAAAATCCTCCATTTTCCCCTCAAAATCCCTCATTTTCCCTCAAAATCTCCCACTTTCCCCTCAAACTTCTTCACTTTTCCCTCCAATCTCCCCCTTTTCCCTCAAAATTTCCCCTTTTCTCCCCCAATTCCCTCTCTTTTCCCCCCAAACCCCCTCAAAATCTCCCACTTTTCCCTCAAATTCCCTGATTTCCCCTCAAAATCTCCCACTTTCCCCTCAAATTCCCCATTTTTTTCCCTCAAAAACCCTTAATTTCCCCTCAAAATCTCCCACTTTTCCCTCAAATCCCCTGATTTCCCCTCAAAATCTCCCACTTTCCCCTCAAAATCCCCTGATTTTCCCTCAAAAAAAGTCCTGATTTCCCCCTCAGAATTTCCCATTTCCCTCTAAATCTCACGTTATCCCCTCAAATTCCCCAATTTTCCCTCAAAATCCCCAATTTTCCCTCAAAATCTCCCGATTTTCCCTCAAAAAACCCCCTATTTTCCCCAAAAGTCCCTATTTTCCCTCAAAAGTCCCTGTTTTCCCTCGTAATTCCCCAATTTCCCCCTCAAACCCCTCACTTTCCCTCAAATTCCCTGTTTTTCCCTCACAACTTTCCCCATTTTCCCCTCAAAAATCCCAAATTTCCTCCTCCCGGTTCCCGATTTTTACCTCCAAATTCCCATTTTCCCCTCAAATCTCCCCCTTTTCTCTCAAAATCCCCAATTTTCCCCCAAAGAGCCCAACTTTCCCCTCAAAAAACCTCCAATTTCCCCTCAAAGTTCCCTTTTTCCCCTCAAAACTCCCACTTTTCTCTCCAAAAATCCCCATTTTCCCCTCAAAAGAGCCACTTCTCCCTCAACACTTCTTCGTTTTCCCTCAAAATTCCCCAATTTTCCCTCAAAAATCCTCATTTTTCCTCAAGTTTCCCCTCAAAAAACCTCCCTTTTCCCTCCAACTCCTCAATTTTCCCCTCAACTCTCCCACTTTTCCCTCAAAATCCCCAATTTTCTCCTCAAAAAATCCTGATTTTTCCCTTCAAGATTTCCCTTTTTCCCTCGAAATCTCCCATTTTCCCCTCAAATCCCCCAATTTTCCCTCAAATCCCCCAATTTTCCCTCAGAAAGTCCTGCTTTTCCCCTCAAAACTCCACATTTTTCCCCTCAAAATCCCCCAATTTTCCCTCAAAATCCCCACTTTTCCCCCAAAAACCCTGTTTTTCCTCATAATTCCCCATTTTACCCCCAAATTCCCTGATTTTTCCCTCAAACTCCCCATTTTCCCCTTAAAAACCTCCCACTTTCCCTCAAAATCTCCCGATTTTCCCTCCAAAATCCCTCCTTTTCTCTCAAAATCCTCCTTTTCCCTTCAATTTCCCACTTTTTCCCCAAATTCCCTACTTTCTCACCCTATTTTCCCACTTTTCCCCTCGAAATGCCTACTTTTCCCTCAAAATTTCCCATTTTTCCCTCAAAAAATCTCCATTTTGACTCAAAAATCCCCATTTTTTCCCTCCAATTTGCCACTTTCCCCTCAAAACTCCCTGATTTTCCCTTCAAACTCCTCATTTTTTCACCCAAGTTTCCCATTTTCCCCTCAAAATCTCTCACTTTTCCCTCAAAAATCCCCATTTCCCCCTCAAAACAGCCTGATTTTCCCCTAAAAAAATCCCCATTTTCCCCTCAAAATCTCCCAATTTTCCCTCAAATTCCCCACTTTCCCTCATAATCCCCCATTTTCCCCTCAAACCTTCCACTTTTCTCCCCTAATTCCCTCTTTTCTTCTCCCCAAATTCCCCATTTTTCTCCCCAAACTCCCCTCAAATTTCTCCGTTTTCCCCCCCCAAACCTCCTCAATTTCCCTCAAACTCCCTCGATTTCTCTCCGAATTCCTAATTTCTTTTCCTCCTCACTTCCAGGCGATGGAGCCCCACGAGGCTGAGCCTCTCCCGCCCGGCAAGGTCAGAACATTTGGGGGAAAAACAAAGAAATTTGGGAAAAAAACCTTGGTCTCTCTGGGTCCCGTTGGGTTCTATTGCTTCCCATTGGCTTCTATGGGGACCCATTGGTTTCTATTGGGCCCCATTGGTTTCTATTGGTTCCCATTGGTCTCTATTGGGTCCCATTGGTCTCTATTGGGCCCCATTGGTTTCCATGGTTCCCATTGCTCTCTATGGGTCCCATTGATTCCTATTGGGTCCCATTGGCTTCTATTGGATCCCTTTGTTTTCTATGTGTCCCATTGTTTTCTATTGGGTCCCATTAGTTCCTATTAGTTCCCATTGTTTTCTATGGGTCCCATTGGTTCCTATTGGGTCCCATTGGTTTCTATTGGGTCCCATTAGTTTCTATTGGTTTCTATTGGTCTCTATTGTGTCACATTGGTCTCTATTGGTTCCCATTGGTTTCTATTAGGTCCCATTGGTTTCTATTGGGTCCCATTAGTCTCTATTGGTTCCCATTGATCCCTATTGGGTCCCATTGGCTCCTATTGGGTCCCATTGGTCTCTATGGGTTCCATTGATTTCTATTTGGTCCCATTGGTTTCTATTAGTTCCTATTGGGTCCCATTGGCCTCTATTGGGTCCCACTGGTTTCTATTGGGTCCCATTGGTTTCTATTGGTCCCACTGGTCTCTATGGGTTCCATTTATTCCTATTAGTTCCCATTGGTCTCTATGGGACCCATTGGGCTCTATTGGTTCCCATTGGTTTCTATTGGGTCCCATTGGTTTCTATTGTCTCCCATTGGTTCCTATTGGGTCCCATTCATTTCTATGGGTCCCATTGGCTTCTATTGGGTCCCATTGGTTTCTATGGGCCCCATTGGTTTGTATTGGTTCCCATTGGTTCCTATTGGGTCCCATTCGTTTCTATGAGTCCCATTGGTTTCTATTGGGTCCCATTAGTCTCTATTGGTTCCCATTGATCTCTATTGGGTCCCATTAGTTCCTATTGAGTCCCATTGGTCTCTATGGGTTCCCATTGCTCTCTATGGGTCTCATTGGCTTCTATTGGATCCCATTGCTCTCTATGGGTCCCATTGGCTCCTATTGGCTCCCATTGTTCTCTATGGGCTCGGCGGCCATTTTGAGGTGTTGGCCTTGCAGGTGACGCTGGTGCCGACTCCCTTCGGGGCAGCCCTGGTGACGGCTCACGGGGAGCCTCGCCCTGGTCGTCCGGCCATCCTCACCTTCCCCGACGTCGGCCACGACCGTGAGTCCCGCCCTCTAAACCTTCCCCCCCCGGAAACCGCCTCGAAATTTCCCCCCAAATTTTCTCAAATTTGGTCAAATTTTCCATTTTTTTTTTCCCAGACTCCTCCTGCTTCGGGTCCCTCTTCTCTCACCCGGAAATGGCCGACGTGGCCCGAGGCTTCTTCCTGATTCACCTTGACCCTCCGGGCATGGAGGACGGGGCCCCCCCCTACCCCCCGGGGTGCGCCCAGGGCCTCCCACTTCAGACCAGTTCACCCCAGTGCCCTCCCAGTTCATCCCAGTGCCCTCCCAGTTCACCCCCTTGACCTCCTGGTTGACCCCATTGCCCTCCCAGTTCACCCACTTGGCCCTATTGACCTCCTAGTTGACCCCATAGAGCTCCCAGTTCACCCCATTGCCCTCCCAGTTGACCCCATTGCCCTCCCAGTTCACCCAGTTGACCCCAATGACCTCCCAGCTCATCCCATTGACCATCTAGTTAACCCCCTTGACCTCCCAGCAACCTCCCAGTTCACCCATTGACCTCCCAGTTGACCCCATTGGCCTCCCAATTGACTCCATATCACTCCCAGTTGACCCCAGTGCCCTCCCAGTTGCCCCCATTGACCTCCCAGTAACCTCCTAGTTCACCCACTGACCTCCCAGTTGACCCCGGTTGCCTCCCAATTGACCCCGTTGACCTTCCAGTTCACCCCATTGACGTCCCAGTTGATCCCATTGCCCCCCCAGTTGCCTCCATTGACCTTCCGGTAACCTCCCACTTCACCCATTGACCTCCCAGTTGACCCCAGTGCCCTCCCAGTTGACCCCATTGACCATCTAGTTAACCCCCTTGACCTCCCAGTTGACCCCATTGACCTCCCAATTGCCCCCAATGCCCTCCCAGTTCACCCACTTCCCCTGCAGGTACCAGTATCCCTCGATGGAGCAACTGGCCGAGCTGGTTCCCTGTGTCCTGGAGCAGCTCAGGTTGGTCTGGGGTGGCTTACTTGTTGGCTAATGGTTTGAACTGGGAGGCTACCGGTTTGACCTGACCCCTCTGTGACCCCTAAAACCAGCATCACCAGCATCATCGGGATGGGAGTCGGGGTCGGAGCCTTCGTCCTCGCCAAGTTCGCGGTGAGTGGGGGGAACTGGGTTATACTGGGAGGGACTGGGAGGGTCTCTATTGGTCCCATTGGTTTCTATTGGTCCTATTGGTTTCTATGGGTCCCATTGCTTTCTATTAGTCCCATTGGACTCTATTGGGTCCCATTGGTCTCTATTGGTCCCATTGGTTTCTATGGTTCCCATTGGTTTCTATTGGTTCCCATTGGTTTCTATTAGTCCCATTGGTTTCTATTGGGTCCCATTGGTCTCTATGGGTCCCATTGGTCTCTATGGGTCCCATTGGTTTCTATTGGGTCCCATTGGTTCCTATTGGGTCCCATTGGTTCCTATTGGGTCCCATTGGTCTCTATTGGTTCCCATTGGTTTCTATGGGTCCCATTGGTTTCTATTGGTTCCCATTGGTTTCTATTAGTCCCATTAGTTTCTATTGGTCCCATTGGTTTCTATTTGGTCCCATTGGTCTCTATGGGTCCCATTGGCTTCTATTGGGTCCCATTGGCTTCTATTGGATCCCATTGGTTCCTATCGGGTCCCATTGGTTCCTATCGGGTCCCATTGGTCTCTATGGATCCCATTGGTCTCTATGGTTCCTATTGGTCTCTATGTGGTCTCTATGTGTCCCTGTGGTGCTGACGCTATGGGGCTGCCCCACAGCTCCTTCACCCCGAGGCCGTGGAGGGCCTGGTGCTGATCAACCTCGACGCCAAAGCCCGAGGCTGGATGGACTGGGCGGCCAGCAAGGTGGGTGCTATGGGGCTCTATGGGCCCCTATGGGATCTCTATGGGTCTCTATGAGATCTCTATGTGTCTCTATGGGTCTCTATGAGATCTCTATGTGTCTCTATGGGTCTCTGCCCCACAGCTCTCCAGCATCACCTCCTCCACCACCGAGCTGATCCTGTCCCACCTCTTCAGCCAGGTAGGAGCCACTTATGGGGCTGGAAGAGCCACTTATGGGGCTGGGGGAGTCACTTCAGGGACAAGAGGAGCCAGTCATGTGACTCTTTCCCCGCCCCCCCCGTGTGTCATGTGACCAGGAGGAGCTCTCGGCCCCGCCCCCCGCGCTGCTTCAGGTCCGTGATCGCCTGCAGGGGGCAGCGAACGTGGGATTGTTATGGGCCATGTGGAACAGGTGGGTCGCTATGGGTCCCATTGGTCGCTATGGGTCCCATTGGGCTCTATGGGTCCCATTGGGCTCTATGGGTCCCATTACTTTCTATTGGTCCCATTGGTTTCTATTGAGTCCCATTGGTCTCTATGTGTCCCATTGGTTTCTATTGGGTCCCATTGGTCTCTATGGGTCCCATTGGCTTCTATTGGGTCCCATTGCTCTCTATTGGGTCCCATGGGTTCCTATGGGTCCCATTGGTCTCTATGGGTCCCATTGCTCTCTATTAGGTCCCATTGGTTTCTATTGGTCGCATTGGTCTCTATGGATCCCATTGGTCTCTATGGGTCCCATTGCTCTCTATGGGTCCCATTGCTCTCTATTGGGTCCCATTGGTTTCTATGGGTCCCATTGGTTTCTATTGGGTCCCATTGGTTTATATGGGACCCATTGGTCTCTATGGGTCCCATTGCTCTCTATTGGGTCCCATTGGTTTCTATTGGTCCCATTGGTTTCTATGGATCCCATTGGTCTCTACAGGTCCCATCGGTTTCTATTGGTCGCATTGGTCTCTATGGTTCCCTTTGGTTTCTATGGGTCCCATTGCTCTCTATTGGGTCCCATTGGTTTCTATGGGTCCCATTGCTCTCTATTGGGTCCCATTGGTTTCTATGGGTCCCATTGGTCTCTATGGGTCCCATTGGAGGAACTGGGAGGGGATTATGAGTGGACTGGGAGGGTGGCTGAGAGTAGGGGATACTGGTCCATACTGGTTTGTCCTGGTCCCTGTTGCAGCCGCGGGGATCTGGGGCTGGAGCGCAGCGGGGCCGGAGCCCTCAGGTGACACCAGTTGCTCCCAGTAACTCCCAGTCCCCTCCCAGTGCCTCTCAGTCCCTCCCCAGTCCCTCCCAGTAACTCCCAGTCCCTTCCCAATGCCCCTCAATCCCCTCCCAGTATATCCCAGTCGCTCCTAGTACAACCCAGTTACTCTTCATCTCTTCCCAGTCCCTCCCAGTATATCCCAGTGCACCTCCCAGTCCCTCCCAGTATATCCCAGTGTCCCCCAATCCTTCCCAGTCCCCTCCCAGTCCCTCCCAGTCCCCTCCCAGTGCCCCCCAGACCCCCTCAATCCCCTCCCAGTCCCTCCCAGTCTCCCCCAATCCCCTCCCAGACCCTTCCCAGTCCCTCCCAGTTGCTCCCAGTCCCTCTCCCCCAGGTGCCCAGTGCTCCTGGTGGTCGGCGACCAGGCCCCCTACGAAGATGCCGTGGTGAGTGTGCGAATCACGTGACCCCCATCTAGCCCCCCGCCCCCTTCCTCGGTCACGTGACCCACAGGTGGTCACGTGCTTTCTGGCTCCTCCCACCCTTCAGGTCGAGTGTAACGCCAAACTGGATCCGACCCAGACCTCCTTCTTGAAGGTACTGGGAGGGGACTGGGAGGGGTTTGAGGGGGACTGGGAGGGGACTGGGAGGGACTGAGAGGGACTGGGAGGGGACTGGGAGGGACTGGAAGGGGTTTGAGGGGGACTGGGAGGGACTGGGAGGGTCCCATTGGCTTCTATTGGGTCCCATTGGTTTCTATGAGTCCCATTGGTTTCTATGAGTCCCATTGATTCCTATTGAGTCCCATTAGTCTCTATGGGTCCCATTGGTTTCCATTGGGTCCCATTGGTTTCTATTGGGTCCCATTGGTCTCTATGAGTCCCATTGGTTTCTATGGCTCCCATTGGACTCTATGGTTCCCATTGGTTCCTATTGGGTCCCATTGGTTTCTATTGGGTCCCATTGGCTCCTATTAGATCCCATTGGTTCCTATTGGGTCCCATTGATCTCTAAGGGTCCCATTGATTCCTATTGAGTCCCATTGGTTCCTATTGGGTCCCATTGGTTTCTATTGGTCCCATTGGTTTCTATTGATCCCATTGGTTTCTATTGGGTCCCATTGGTCTCTATGGGTTCCCATTGGTCTTTCATACTGGTTTATACTGGTTTTTACTGGTGTCCCCCTTGCAGATGGCCGACGGGGGGGGTCAGCCCCAGCTGAGCCAGGTGAGGGGCTGGGATGGACTGGGATGGACTGGGAGGGGCTGGGATGGGACTATACTGGTTCATACTGGTTTCTACTGGTTCCCAGCCAGCCAAGCTGACCGAGGCCTTCAAGTACTTCGTGCAGGGCATGGGTTACAGTGAGTAATTAGCTAATTAGCGACTCGTTAGCAGCCTAATTAACACCCCCTGGGGGTGGGATATTAACCCTTTCCTAACCCCCATTCAACCCCAATGGGACCCAATGCTGGGAATAGGAAGGTTGGGTTTAACGGGAGGGGGCGTGGCTTAGGGGCAGGGGGCGTGGCCTAAGGGCCAATAGGTCTTGTGGGCGTGGCTTGCGGGAAAGTGGGCGTGGCCTCTCCTAACCCCCATTAACCCCAATGGGACTCAATGGAATAATGGGGGGAGGTGGGGTTTAAAGGGAGGGGGCGTGGCCTGGAGAGGAGGGGGCGTGGCTTAACCCTTTAACCTGCTTGTCTTGCAGCACGCGGGGGCGTGGCCTGAGCTGGCCCCGCCCCCTTCTCCTAACATCCCCCATTAACCGGTGGTGGGAATGGGGGGGCAGGTGGGTTGAAAGGGGAGGGGGCGTGGCTTATGGTGGCCACGCCCCCTCCTAGAAGCCCCATTAACCCCAATGGGACTCAATGCTGGGAATAGGGGGTTGGGGGCTCTGGGGGGCACGTGGGGGTCGCTATGGGGCTCGGGGGGGTCACGTGGGAGGCTCTATGGGTCATGTGGGGGTCACTATGGGGCACTCAGGTGTCTCTATGGGTCACTCGGGGGTCACTATGGGTCTCTGTGGGTCACGTGGGGGTCGCTATGGGGCACTGGGGTCACGTGGGGGTTGCTATGGGGCACTTGGGGGTTGCTATGGGGCACTATGGGGCATGTCGGGGTCACTATGGGTCACTCAGGGGTCTCTATGGGGCACTGGGGGTCACGTGGGTGTCTCTATGGGTCACGTGGGGGTCTCTATGGGGCACTGGGGGAGGTCACATGGGACCCAATGGGGCTCCTGAGGCCCCATGGAGTTCAATGGGACCTATTGCTGGGAACAGGGCGGTTGGGTTTAAAGGGAGGGGGCGTGGCCTGAGGGCTAGAATACACCCGGTGGGCGTGGCCTGAGCTCAGGCCACGCCCCCTCCTATAAACCCCCATTAAACCCAATGGGGCTCCTGAGTCCCCATTAAGTTCAATGGGGGCTCCTGAGCCCCATTGAGTTCAATGGGACCTATTGCCGGCAATAGGGCTAATGGGTTTAAAGGGAGGGGGGCGTGGCCTATGGTAGCCACGCCCCCTCCTATAAGCCCCATTAAACCCAATGGGGCTCCTGAGCTCCCATTGAGTTCAATGGGACCTATTGGTGGCAACAGGGCTACTGGGTTTAAAAGGAGGGGGCGTGGCCTAAGGGCTATATAGCGCGTATGGGCGTGGCCCTATGGTGGCCACGCCCCCTCCCGAGCCCCATTAAGCCCAATGGGACCTAATGCTAGGAACAGGGGGGTTGGGTTTAAAGACCTGGGGGTGGGTTTAGGGCCCAGGGGGCGTGGCTTGGGCCGGGGGGGCGTGGCCTAACCGCCCTCTTTTAACCCCTCAGTGGCCGCCTCGGCCATGACCCGGCTCTCCCGCTCCCGCACGGCCTCCCTCGACCCCCAGCGCAGCCGCAGCCGAACCCTCTCCCGGGGAAGCGCCGGGGGGGAGCCCCTCCCCCCTCCCGCCCCATAGCGACCCACAAGTGACGTCACGCTCACCCCCCAAACCCCATAAGTTGACCCCAGACCCCGTAAACTTGACCCTAAATCCCTTTAACTTGACCCCAAACGCCTTTAACTTGACCCCAAACCCCTTTAACTTGACCCCAAACCCCTTTAACTTGGCCCTAGAGCCCCATAAGTTGACCCCAAACCTCATCACTCGACCCCCAAACCTCATCACTTGACCCCCAAACCTCCCCCTAAGCTGACCCCTCGAAGCAATAAAAGTGATCCCAGTGCTCCCAGTTCAGACCAGTAAAACCCCCTCCCAGCGAAGCCGGAAGCTCCCGGAGTTGGGGGGGGGGGGTCGGTGCCTTGGACTGGGGCCTGCTGGGAGCACTGGGAGCCCCTGTGGGCAATGAGGGGGTGTCTCGTGTGCTTAATGGGAAGGGACTGGGAGGCACTGGGAGGTCGCTATGGGGCACTATGGGGTCTCTATGGGACACGTGGGGGTCTCTATGGGGCACTATGGGTGACATGGGGGGTCTCTATGGGGCTCTGGGGGTCACTATGGGTCACGTGGGGGTCTCTATGGGGCACTTGGGTGTCTCTATGGGGCACTATGGGTCACGTGGGGGTCGCTATAGGGCACTGGGGGGTCACTATGGAGCACTTGGGGGGTCACTCAGGGGTATCTATGGGGCACTCAGGGGTCACTATGGGGCACTATGGGTCATGTGGGGGTCGCTATGGGGCACTTTGGGGTCTCTATGGGGCACTTAGGGGTCACTATGGGGCACTTGGGGGTCTCTATGGGTCATGTGGGGGTCGCTATGGGACACTCAGGGGTCGCTATGGGGCACTTGGGGGTCACTATGGGTCATGTGGGAGTCACTATGGAGCACTTGGGGGTCACTCAGGGGTCACTATGGGGTCTCTATGGGGCTCTGGGAGCTACACGGGGGTCGCTATAGGGCACTATGGGTCACTATGGAGCACTTGGGGGGTCACTCAGGGGTCTCTATGGGGCACTCAGGGGTCGCTATGGGGCACTATGGGTCCCGTGGGGGTCACTACGGGGCACTATGGGTCATGTGGGGGTCTCTATGGGTCACTTAGGGGTCACTATGGGACACTTGAGGGTCTCTATGGGGCACTGGGGGGTCTCTATGGGTCATGTGGGAGTCTCTATGGGGTCTCTATGGGGCACTGGGGGTCGTGTGGGTGTCTCTATGGGGCACCATGGGTCACGTGGGGGTCTCTATGGGGCACTCGGGGGTCACTATGGGTCATGCGGGAGTCACTATGGAGCACTCGGGGGTCACTCAGGGGTCTCTATGGGGCTCTGGGAGCTACACGGGGGTTGCTATAGGGCACTATGGGTCATGTAGGGGTCTCTATGGGGCACTTGGGGGTCGCTACGGGACACTTGGGGGGTTGCTCTGGGGCTCTGTGGGTCACGTGGGGGTCACTACGGGACACTTGGGGGTCTCTCTGGGTCACATGGGGTCTCTCTGGGGCACTTGGGGGTTACTATGGGGCTCTATGGGTCACGTGGGGGTCTCTATGGGGCACTCAGGGGTCCCTGTGGGGCACTGGGTGGCACTTAGGAGTCTCTATGGGGCACTGGGGGTCTCTATGGGTCACATGGGGGTTGCTATGGGGTCTCTATAGGTCACGTGGGGGTCTCTATGGGTCACTATGGGGTCTCTATGTGTCTCTATGGGGTCCCTATGGGTCTCTATGGGGCAGGACCCCAACCTGGGGGGGGCTCCTCCTGCCCCCTAAGCCCTTCCCAGTCCCTCCCAGTCCTTCCCAGTCCCTCTTCTCGACTCCTTTTTAACCCTTTTCACTCCCTTTCAACCCCTTTTTCCTCCATTTTAACTCCTTCTTCCTCCATTTAAACCCCTTTTTCCTGCATTTAAACCCCTTTTTCCTGCATTTAAACCCCTTTTTCCTCCATTTAAACCCATTTTTTCCTCCATTTTAACTCCTTCTTCCTCCATTTAAACCTTTTTTTCCCTTTTAAACCCCTTTTTCCTCCATTTTAACTCCTTCTTCCTCCATTTAAACCCCTTTTTCCTCCATTTTACCTCCTTCTTCCTCCATTTAAACCCCTTTTTCCTCCATTTAAACCCCTTTTTCCTCCATTTTAACTCCTTCTTCCTCCATTTAAACTCATTTTTTCCTCCATTTTAACTCCTTCTTCCTCCATTTAAACCTTTTTTTCCCTTTTAAACCCCTTTTTCCTCCATTTAACCCCCTTCTTCCTCCATTTAAACCCCTTTTTTCCTCCATTTTAACTCCTTCTTCCTCCATTTAAACCTTTTTTCCCTTTTAAACCCCTTTTTCCTGCATTTAACCCCCTTTTTCCTCCATTTAAACCCATTTTTTCCTCCATTTTACCTCCTTCTTCCTCCATTTAAACCTTTTTTTCCCTTTTAAACCCCTTTTTCCTCCATTTAAACCCTTTTTTTTCCATTTTACCTCCTTTTTCCTCCATTTAAACCCATTTTTCCTCCATTTTAACTCCTTCTTCCTCCATTTAAACTCATTTTTTCCTCCATTTTAACTCCTTCTTCCTCCATTTAAAACCCTTTTTTCCTCCATTTTAACCCCTTCTTCCTCCATTTAAACCTTTTTTTCCCTTTTAAACCCCTTTTTCCTCCATTTAAACCCCTTCTTCCTCCATTTAAACCCCTTTTTACCTCTTTTTTCCCCCTTTTAACTCTTTTTTTCCCCCCAAACCCCAACTTTCTCTCACGTCTCGGCCCCAAAACCTCTTACAAAAAACCCACGAGCTCTTTATTTATCCGACTGGAAAAACCGAAAAAAAAAAAAAAAGAGAGAAGAATCTACCGACTACAGAGAGAGAGAAAGAGGCCGAGAGGGAGAGAGGGGAAAAAAAAACCCCAAAAAACGAGGAGAAAACCCCCAAAAAACGAGGAGAAAAGGGAGGAAAAAAAAAAACCCTCAAAAATCGAAGGAGGAGGAGACGATAAATTAAAACAAAAACAAAAAAAAAAAAAAAATTGGGGGAGTTTGGGGTCTCCTTGAGGGGGTTTTGGGGGCATTTAAGGGCCTTTTGGGGTCTCTTAAGGACCTTTCGAGGTCCCTAAAGGGCCTTTAGTTGCCCCTAAAGGGCTTTCAGTTGCCCCTAAAGGGCCTTTTGGGGTCTCTCAAGAGCCTTTCGAGGTCCCTTAAGGGCCTTTTGGGGTCACTTAAGGGCTTTTAGTTGCCCCTAAAGGGCTTTTGGGGTCTCTTAAGGGCTTTTAGTTGCCCCTAAAGGGCCTTTTGGGGTCTCCTTAGTGGATCCTGAGGCTCTTTCAGGAGGTTTTGGGGTCTCTAAAGGGCTTTTAGTTGCCCCTAAAGGGCTTTTGGGGTCTCTTAAGGACCTTTATTTGCCCCTAAAGGGCCTTTTGGGGTCTCCTTAGTGGATCCTGAGGCTCCTTCAGGGGGTTTTGAGGTCCCTTAGGGACCTTTATTTGCCCCTAAAGGTCTTTCATTTGCCCCTAAAGGGCTTTTGGGGTCTCTTAAGGACCTTTTGGGGTCTCTCAAGAGCCTTTCAAGGTCCCTCAAGAGCCTTTTGGGGTCTCCTTGGTGGACTTTGAGGTCCCTTAAGGGCCTTTTGGGGTCTCTTAAGGACCTTTAGTTGCCCCTAAAGGGCCTTTTGGGGTCTCCTTAGTGGATCCTGAGGCTCCTTCAGGAGGTTTTGAGGTCCCTTAGGGACCTTTATTTGCCCCTAAAGGTCTTTTAGTTGCCCCTAAAGGTCTTTTAGTTGCCCCTAAAGGGCCTTTTGGGGTCTCTTAAGGACCTTTTGGGGTCTCTTAAGGGCCTTTAGTTGCCCCTAAAGGGCTTTTGGGGTCTCTCAAGAGCCTTTTGAGGTCCCTAAAGGCCTTTTGGGGTCTCCTTAGTGGATCCTGAGGCTCCTTCAGGGGGTTTTGAGGTCCCTTAGGGACCTTTATTTGCCCCTAAAGGTCTTTTAGTTGCCCCTAAAGGTCTTTTAGTTGCCCCTAAAGGGCCTTTGGGGTCTCTTAAGGACCTTTTGGGGTCTCTCAAGAGCCTTTTGGGGTCTCCTTAGTGGACTCCGAGGTCCCTTAAGGGCCTTTTGGGGTCTCCTTAGTGGATCTTGAGGCTCCTTCAGGAGGTTTTGAGGTCCCTTAAGGACCTTTATTTGCCCCTAAAGGGCCTTTAGTTGCCCCTAAAGGGCTTTTGGGGTCTCTCAAGAGCCTTTTGGGGTCTCCTTGAGTGGGTTTTTGAGGTCAAAAAAGGGATTTTTGGGGCTCCCTGAGGGGAGTTTGGGAGAAAATAGGGGAAAAAGGGGGAAAGTTTGAGGGAAAAGGGGGAAGTTTGAGGGAAAAAGGTGGATTTTGAGGGGAAAAAGGTGGATTTTGAGGGGAAAATGGAGGAGTTTGAGGGGAAAAGGGAACAATTTGAGGGGAAAATGGAGGATTTTGAGGGGAAAAAGGAACAATTTGAGAAGAAAAAAGTGGGTTTTGAGGGAAAAAGGAACAATTTGAGAAGAAAAAAGTGGGTTTTGAGGGAAAAAGTAACATTTTGAGGGGAAAAGGAACAATTTGAGGGGAAAAAGGAGGATTTTGAGGGGAAAAGGTGGATTTTGAGGGGAAAAGGAACAATTTGAGGGGAAAATGGAGGATTTTGAGGGGAAAAAGGAGGATTTTGAGGGGAAAAGGGAACAATTTGAGGGGAAAATGGAGGATTTTGAGGGGAAAAAGGAACAATTTGAGAAGAAAAAAGTGGGTTTTGAGGGAAAAAGGAACAATTTGAGAAGAAAAAAGTGGGTTTTGAGGGAAAAAGTAACATTTTGAGGGGAAAAGGAACATTTTGAGGGGAAAAAGGAGGATTTTGAGGGGAAAAGGAACAATTTGAGGGGAAAATGGAGGATTTTGAGGGAAAAAGGAACATTTTGAGGGGAAAAAGGAGGATTTTGAGGGGAAAAGGTGGATTTTGAGGGGAAAAGGAACAATTTGAGTGGAAAGAGGAACATTTTGAGGGGAAAATGGAGGATTTTGAGGGGAAAAGGAACAATTTGAGGGGAAAAAAGAAGATTTTGAGGGAAAAAGCTGAAAGTTTGAGGAAAAAGGAAGATTTTGAGGGGAAAAAAGTGGATTTTGAGGGGAAAAAGGAGGATTTTGAGGGGAAAAGGAACAATTTGAGGGGAAAATGGAGGATTTTGAGGGAAAAAGGAACATTTTGAGGGGAAAAAGGAGGATTTTGAGGGAAAAAGGAACAATTTGAGGGGAAAAAGGAGGATTTTGAGGGGAAAAGGAACAATTTGAGTGGAAAGAGGAACATTTTGAGGGGAAAATGGAGGATTTTGAGGGGAAAAGGAACAATTTGAGGGGAAAAAAGAAGATTTTGAGGGAAAAAGCTGAAAGTTTGAGGAAAAAGGAAGATTTTGAGGGGAAAAAAGTGGATTTTGAGGGGAAAATGGAGGATTTTGAGGGGAAAAAAAGTGGATTTTGAGGGAAAAAGGAACAATTTGAAGGGAAAAGGGAAGATTTTGAGGAGAAACCTGAGAGTTTCTTGGAAAAAAGCCTCAAAACTTGGGAGAAAACCTTCGAATTTCAGGAAAATCCCTTGAAAACTTGAGAGGAAAAGTGGATCTTTTAGCCCAAACTTGACATTTTAGAGACATTTGGAAGGAAACTCCTCAAAATTTGACGAAAAAAAAGCCTCAAAACTTGGGAGGAAACCTCAGGATTTTAGGGAAAAGCCTCAAAACTTAAAAGGAAACTTCAAAATTGGCAAAGAAACCTCCTAATTTTAGAGGAAAAGGCTCAAAATCGAGAAGGAAAACCTCCAAATTTGAGGGAAAAGCCTCAGAATCTAGAAGGAAACCTCAAGGTTTTAGGGAAAAAAGCCTCAAAATCGAGAAGAAAACTTCAAAATTGGCAAAGAAAACTCCTCAATTTTAGGGAAAAGGCTCAAAATTGAGAAGAAAAACCTCCAAATTTGAGGGAAAAGCCTCAGAATCTAGAAGGAAACCTCAAAATTTTAGGAAAAGAGGTTCAAAATCTAGAAGGAAACCTCATGATTTTAGGAAAAAAGCCTCAAAATCAAGAAGAAAAGCTCCAAATTTTGGGGAAAAGCCTCAGAATCTAGAAGGAAACCTCAAGATTTTAGGGAAAAGGCCTCAAAATTTGAGAGAAAACCTCCTAAATTTTAGGCAAAAGCCTCAAAATTTGAAGGAAAACCTAGAAATTTGAGAGGAAACTCCTCAAAATCGAGGAGAAAACCTCAGGGTTTTAGGGAAAAGCCTCAAGACTTGGGAGAAAACCTCTAAAATTTGAGAAGAAACCGTCAAATTTTGAGGAAAAAGCCTCAACACTTGGAAGGAAACTTCTAAAATTTGAGGAAAAAGCCTCAAAATCCGGAAGAAAACCTCAAACCCTGAAGCTCAAACCCCAAACCTTGACCCTCGAACCCCAAACCCTGAAGTTTCAACCTCAAACCCTCAACCTCAAACCCCAAAACCTGAAGCTCGAGCCCCAAAACCTCATCAAGAAGCTCTTAACGAGGCCCGAGAGGCCCCAAAAGGTCATTAAGAAGCTCTTAATGAGGCCTGAGATGCCTCAAAAGGTCATTAAGAAGCTCTTAATGAGGCCTGAGAAGCCCCAAAAGGTCATTAAGAAGCCCCAAAGGTCATTAAGAAGCTCTTAATGAGGCCTGAGCTGCCCCAAAAGGTCATTAAGAAGCCCCAAAGGGTCATTAAGAAGCTCTTAATGAGGCCTGAGAAGCCCCAAAAGGTCATTAAGAAGCTCTTAATGAGGCCTGAGAAGCCCCAAAGGGTCATTAAGAAGCTCTTAATGAGGCCTGAGAAGCCTCAAAAGGTCATTAAGAAGCTCTTAATGAGGCCTGAGAAGCCCCAAAAGGTCATTAAGAAGCCCTTAATGAGGCCAGAGATGCCCCAAACCTCATCAAGAAGCCCCAAAGGGTCATTAAGAAGCCCTTAATGAGGCCAGGGAGGCCCCAAACCTCATCAAGAAGCCCCAAAGGGTCATTAAGAAGCCCTTAATGAGGCCTGAGATGCCCCAAACCTCATCAAGAAGCCCCAAATGGTCATTAAGAAGCCCTTAATGAGGCCAGGGAGGCCCCAAACCTCATCAAGAAGCCCTTAACGAGGCCCGAGCTGCCCCCCAAAGCCCCTCGAGCTGCCCCAGAGGGTGACGAAGAGGCCCTTAACGAGCGAGACGGCCCCCGAAACTCGTCAAGAGGCTCCTTGACGGGCTCCTCCTCCTCTACTTCCTCTTCTTCTTGGGAGGCCCCGAGTGGCGTCTGGGACCTCCTCCTCCTCCTCGGGCGGCGGAAGAAGAGGCCGCTTTGCGCTTCCGGCTTCGGCCTCGCTCCTCGTCCTCCTCGTATTGGCTCTCCCGGTCGGCTGAGGGAAGGAAGGAAGGAAGGAGAAGGTTCTAGAAGGTTCCTGGAGGAGGAGGAGGAACCTTCCTCCAGGTCCTTGGAATTGGGTTTCTGGGCTTCTCACCTTTGCGAGCTTCTTCCTCCAGCTCGTCCCAGTCCTTGCCGCTCTCCTCCTCGCTGCCCAGGGACTCCTTGGAATATTCTGGAAGGGAAGATGGGGCTCCATGGGGTCTATATAGGGACCCAATAGAGAGCAATGGGATCCAATAGGAATCAATGGGAACCAACAGGAACCAATGGGACCCAATAGAAGCCAATGGGACCCATAGAGAGCAATGGGATCCAATAGAAGCCAATGGGACCCAATAGAAGCCAATGGGACCCAAAGAGAGCAATGGGAACCATAGAGACCAATGGGACCCAATAGGAACCAATGGGACACAATAGAAAACAATGGGAACCAATAGAAAACAATGGGAACCAATAGAAAACAATGGGAACCAATAGGAGCCAATGGGACCCATAGAGACCAATGGGATCCAACAGAAGCCAATGGGACCAAATAGGAACCAATGGGACCCATAGAGACCAATGGGACCCATAGGTCTCTATGGCATCTCTGTGAGTCTCTATGGGTCTCTAGGGGGCTCTGTGGGTCTCTGTGGTTCCCTATGGGGGCTCTATAGGTCCCTATGGGTCTCTATGGGGACTCCATGGGGTCTCTATGAGCTCTCTATAGGTCTCCATGGGGTCTCTATGGGGACACATAGAGACCAATGGGACCCAATAGGAACCAGTGGGATCCATAGAGACCAATGGGATCCAATAGGAACCAGTGGGATCCATAGAGACCAATGGGATCCAATAGAGACCAATGGGAACCACAGAAACCAATAGGACCCATTAGGAACTAATGGGAACCAATAGGAACCAATGGGAACCATAAAAACCAAGGGGACCCATAGGAACCAATGGGACCCATATAGACCAATGGGACCCAATAGGAACCAATGGGGTCTATAACATCTCTATGAGTCCCCATGAGTCTCTATGGGGTCTCTATGGGTCTCTCTATGGCCTCTATGGGGTCTCTATGTGTCTCTATGGGGTCCCTATGTGGCCTCCTGCTCTCCATTAAAGCCCATAGGGCAGCATTGAGTGGGGAAGGGGGCGTGGCTTAGGTCTCCATTAAAGTCTATGGGAGGGAGAGTGGGGCTTAAGGTCCTATTAAAGTCTATGAGAGGGGGCGTGGCTTAGATCTCCATTATAGTATATGGGAGAGGGCGTGGCTTAGGTCTCCATTATAGTCTATGGGAGGGGGCATGGCTTAGGTCTCCATTATAGTCTATGGGAGGGGGCGTGGCTTAGGCCTCCATTATAGTCTATGGGAGGGGGCGTGGCTTAGATCTCCATTAGTCTATGGGAGGGGGCGTGGCTTAGGGCTCCATTAGACTCTATGAGAGGGGGCGTGGCCTAGGCTCCATTAGCCTCTATGAGTCCCTATGAGTCTCTATGGTTCCCTATGAGTCCCTGTAAGTCCCTATGAGTCTCTATGAGTCCCTGTGAGCCTCAATGGTTCCCTATGGGGTCTCTATGGTTCCCTATGAGTCCCTATGAGTCTCTATGAGTCCCTATGGGGTCTCTATAGGATTCCTATGAGTCTCTATGGGGTCTCTATGAAGCTTAGGGTTCCATTATAGTCTATGGGAGGGGGCGTGGCTTAGTGCTCCATTAAAGTCTATGACAGGGGTGTGTGGCTTAAGGTCCTATTAACGTCTATGAGAGGGGGCGTGGCTTAGGTCTCCATTATAGTCTATGAGGGTGGTCATGGCCTAGGGCTCCATTAGCCTCTATGAGAGGGGGCGTGGCTTAGGGCTCCATTAGCCTCTATGAGAGGGGGCGTGGCTTAGGGCTCCATTACAGTCTATGAGAGGGGGCGTGGCTTAGGGCTCCATTAGACTCTATGAGAGTGGGCGTGGCTTAGAGCTCCATTATAGTCTATAAGAGGGAGAGAGTGGCTTAGGGTCCTATGAAAGTCTATGAGAGGGGGCGTTGCTTAGCTCTCCATTACACTCTATGAGAGTGGGCGTGGCTTAGAGCTCCATTATAGTCTATAAGAGGGAGAGTGTGGCTTAAGGTCCTATGAAAGTCTATGGGAGGGGGCGTGGCTTAGTTCTCCATTATAGTCTATGAGAGGGGGCGTGGCTTAGGGCTCCTTAGACTCTATGAGAGGGAGAGTGAGACTTAAGGTCCTATTAAAGTCTATGGGAGGGGGCGTGGCTTAGGTCTCCATTATAGTCTATGGGAGGGAGAGTGGGGCTTAAGATCCTATTAAAGTCTATGAGAGGGGGCGTGGCTTAGCTCTCCATTACACTCTATGAGAGGGGGCGTGGCTTAGCTCTCCATTAGACTATATGAGAGGGGGCGTGGCTTAGCTCTCCATTACACTCTATGAGAGGGGGCGTGGCTTAGCTCTCCATTACACTCTATGAGAGGGGGCGTGGCCTAGGGCTCCATTAGCCTCTATGAGTCCTTCTGAGTCTCTATGGTTCCCAATGGGTCCCAATGGGTCCCAATGGATTCAGTGGCCCCCGAGCGGGACTTAGTGGCCCCAAGAGGTCCCAAATCTCCCCCAACCTGACTCCTCGGCCTCGGACGAGTAGTCCTCGTCGCTGTCCTCCTCCTCCTCCTCGTAGTCCTCCTCGGAGGGGTTGAAGGTCTCGTCCTCGATCTCCGACTCGGATTCGCCGACCTCGGCATCACTGCCCTGAGAAGAAGGAGGAGCAGGTGAAGAGGAGGAGCTCAAGATGGAGGAGGAGAGGAAGAGGAGCTCAAGATGGAGGCCTGACCTCTCCCTCGGGCTCCAGGAAGGACCACCCGCCCTGCTCGAAGAAGCCTTCGGGGTCGTCCACGATGGTCTTCATGATCTTGGTCCAGTTGAGGGACTGGACGCCCTCCGTGTACTTCAGGTCACACGAGCTGGAGGGGGAAGAGGTGGAAGAAGAAGAAGATGAGGTCCTGGAAGGGCTTTGGTGACCTCTGAGGGACCTTTAGAGGCTTCTAAGGGGGTTTAGTGGCCTCTGAGGGACCTTTAATGGTCACTAAGGGACCTTTAGTGACCTCTGAGGGACTTTTAATGGTCACTAAGGGACTTTTAATGGTCACTAAGGGACCTTTAGAGGCCTCTGAAGGACCTTTAATGGTCACTAAGGGACCTTTAGTGACCTCTACAGGACCTTTAATGGACACTAAGTGACCTTTAGAGGCCTCTGAGTGACCTTTAGTGACCAATAAGGGACCTTTAGTGACCAATAAGGGACCTTTAATGGTCACTAAGTGACCTTTAATGACCAATAAGTGACCTTTAGAGGCCTCTGAGGGACCTTTAATGACCAATAAGTGACCTTTAGTGACCAATAAGTGACCTTTAGTGACCAATACGTGACCTTTAATGACCAGTAAGTGACCTTTAGTGACCTCTGAGTGACCTTTAATGACCACTAAGGGACCTTGAGTGACCTCTGAAGGACCTTTAATGGTCACTAAGTGACCTTTAATGACCAATAAGTGACCTTGAGTGACCTCTGAAGGACCTTTAATGGTCACTAAGTGACCATTAGTGACCAATAAGTGACCTGTAATGACCAATAAGTGACCTTTAATGGTCAGTAATAGAGCTTTAGAGGCCTCTGAGTGACCTTTAGTGACCTGAGTGACCTTTAATGGTCACTAAGTGACCTTTAATGACCAATAAGTGACCTTTAACGGTCACTAAGTGACCTTTAGTGACCTCTGAGGGACCTTTAGTGACCAATAAGTGACCTTTAACGGTCACTAAGTGACCTTTAGTGACCTCTGAGGGACCTTTAGTGACCAATAAGTGACCTTTAATGGTCACTAAGTGACCTTTAGTGACCTCTGAATGACCTTTAATGACCAATAAGTGACCTTTAACGGTCACTAAGTGACCTTTAGTGACCTCTGAGAGACCTTTAATGACCAATAAGTGACCTTTAACGGTCACTAAGTGACCTTTAGTGACCTCTGAGTGACCTTTAGTGACCAATAAGTGACCTTTAACGGTCACTAAGTGACCTTTAGTGACCTCTGAGTGACCTTTAATGGTCACTAAGTGACCTTTAGTGACCTCTGAGGGACATTTAATGACCAATAAGTGACCTTTAATGGTCACTAAGTGACCTTTAGTGACCAATAAGTGACCTTTAGTGACCTCTGAGGGACCTTTAACGACCAATACGTGACCTTTAACGGTCACTAAGTGACCTTTAGAGGCCTCTGAGTGACCTCTAGTGACCTCTGAGAGGACCCAGAAGCTTCCGGAAGGACCCGTTGGGACTCGGAGGTCCCTCTGAGGGACCTTTCATGGTCGCTGAGGGCCCTTCGGTGACCTCCCGAGTGCCCCTCACTTGAGCCACTCCTTGATGGGGTCGAGGGAGGCGACGGGGATGGCGTTGATCATGGTGACCTTGCGGCCGTAGTCCTTGTAGACGATGACCATGTCGAAGTTCTTGAGGTGGAACTGCACCCGCTCGAAGTGGATCAGCTCCACCTCGTCCAGGGTCACCACGAAGGGCGGCTGCGGACGGCAAAACAAAGGGTTAAAAAGGGGGGGGGGGAATCATTCAAAAAAAGCCTCGGGAGAGGGTGGAGAAGCAGAAGGAGAGGATGAGAAGCAGAAGGAGATGATGAAGGAGCAGAAGGAGATGATGGAGAAGTATCAGGAGATGATAAAGAGCAGAAGGAGATGATGGAAAGTGGGAGAAGAAGCAAAAAAAAGCATCAGGAGATGATAAGAAGCATCAGGAGATGATAAGAAGTGGAAGAAAAGGAAGAAAAAGCATCAGGAGATGATGAAGGAGCAGAAGGAGACGACAAAAAGTGGGAGAAAAGGATGAAAAAGCATCAGGAGATGATGAAAAGTGGGAGAAGAGGAGAAAAAAGTATCAGGAGATGATAAGAAGCATCAGGAGATGATAAGAAGTGGGAGAAAAGGATGAAAAAGTATCAGGAGATGATGAAAAGTGGGAGAAAAGGAGAAAAAAGCATCAGGAGATGATGAAGGAGCAGAAGGAGATGATGAAGGAGCAGAAGGAGGTGATAAAGAGCAGAAGGAGATGATGAAAAGTGGGAGAAGAAGCAAAAAAAAGCATCAGGAGATGATGACAAAGCATCAGGAGATGATGACGAAGCAGAAGGAGATGATGAAGAAGCAGAAGGAGATGATGAAGAAGCAGAAGGAGATGAAGAAGCATCAGATGATAAGAAGCAGAAGGAGATGATGAAAAAGCATCAGGAGATGATGAAAAGTGGGAGAAAAGGAGAAAAAAGCATCAGGAGATGATGAAAAGTGGGAGAAGAAGCAAAAAAAAGCATCAGGAGATGATGAAGAAGCATCAGGAGATGATAAGAAGTGGGAGAAAAGGATGAAAAAGCATCAGGAGATGATGAAAAAGCAGAAGGAGATGATGAAGAAGCATCAGGAGATGATAAGAAGCATCAGGAGATGATGAAGAAGCATCAGGAGATGATAAGAAGTGGAAGAAAAGGAAGAAAAAGCATCAGGAGATGATGAAAAGTGTGAGAAGAGGATGAAAAAGCATCAGGAGATGATGAAGAAGCATCAGGAGATGATGAAAAAGTGTGAGAAGAGGAGAAAAAAGTATCAGGAGATGATGAAAAAGCATCAGGAGATGATGAAGGAGCAGAAGGAGATGATAAGAAGTGGGAGAAAAGGATGAAAAAGCATCAGGAGATGATGAAAAGTGGGAGAAGAGGATGAAAAAGCATCAGGAGATGATGAAGGAGCAGAAGGAGATGATAAGAAGTGGGAGAAAAGGATGAAAAAGCATCAGGAGATGATGAAAAGTGGGAGAAGAGGAGAAAAAAGCATCAGGAGATGATGAAAAAGTGGGAGAAAAGGATGAAAAGAGCATCAGGAGATGATGAAGAAGCAGAAGGAGATGATGAAAAGTGGGAGAAGAAGCAAAAAAAAGCATCAGGAGATGATAAGAAGTGGGAGAAGAGGATGAAAAAGCATCAGGAGATGATGAAGGAGCAGAAGGAGATGATGGAAAGTGAGAGAAAAGGATGAAAAAGCATCAGGAGATGATGAAGGAGCAGAAGGAGATGATGAAGAAGCAGAAGGAGACGACAAAAAGTGGGAGAAAAGGATGAAAAAGCATCAGGAGATGATGAAAAGTGGGAGAAGAAGCAAAAAAAAGCATCAGGAGATGATGAAGAAGCATCAGGAGATGATGAAAAAGCATCAGGAGATGATGAAAAAGTGGGAGAAAAGGATGAAAAAGCATCAGGAGATGATGAAGAAGCATCAGGAGATGATGAAAAGTGGGAGAAGAGGATTAAAAAGCATCAGGAGATGATGAAGGAGCAGAAGGAGGTGATAAAGAGCAGAAGGAGATGATGAAAAGTGGGAGAAGAAGCAAAAAAAAGCATCAGGAGATGATGAAAAAGCACCAGGAGATGATGAAAAGTGGGAGAAAAGGATGAAAAGAGCATCAGGAGACGATAAAGAGCAGAAGGAGACGATAAAGAGCAGAAGGAGATGATGGAAAGTGGGAGAAGAGGAGAAAAAAGCATCAGGAGATGATGAAGAAGCACCAGGAGATGATGAAAAGTGGGAGAAGAGGCAAAAAAAAGCATCAGGAGATGATAAGAAGCAGAAGGAGATGATGAAGGAGCAGAAGGAGACGACAAAAAGTGGGAGAAAAGCATGAAAAAGCATCAGGAGATGATGAAGGAGCAGAAGGAGATGATGAAAAGTGGGAGAAAAGGATGAAAAAGCATCAGGAGATGATGAAGGAGCAGAAGGAGATGATAAGGAGCAGAAGGAGATGATGGAAAGTGGGAGAAGAGGATGAAAAAGCATCAGGAGGAGACAAAAAATACCACGAGAAGGAGCCAAGAAGGCGCTGAAAGGACCGAAAAAGGCACTAAAAGGAGCCGAAAAAGGCAGTAAAAGGAGCCAAAAAAGGCACTAAAAGGAGCCAAAAGGCACTAAGAGGAGCCAAAAGGCACTAAAAGGAGCCAAAAGGCCACGAGGAGGAGCCAGAGGAGCAGGAGAAGGTGGACCTACCCACTCGGTGCAGTTGACGAGGGCACTGCTGGTCGGCTGCAGGAGGCAGGTGCTGCGATAAGGAGCTCCGTTGAACCTGCAGGAGACACGAGAAGCAGCGCGAGAGGTGAGACGCAGGCTGGAGACGTCAGAAACCGCGGGAAGGAGAGGGGGAAACAGCAGGAGGAGGAGGAGAAGGTGAAAAATGAGGAGGAGAAGGTGAAAAATGAGGAGGAGAAGGTGAAAAAGGAGGAGGAGAAGGTGAAAAATGAGGAGGAGAAGGTGAAAAATGAGGAGGAGAAGGTGAAAAAGGAGGAGGAGAAGGTGAAAAATGAGGAGGAGAAGGTGAAAAATGAGGAGGAGAAGGTGAAAAATGAGGAGGAGAAGTGGAAAAAGGAGGAGGAGAAGCGGAAAAATGAGGAGGAGAAGGTGAAAAATGAGGAGGAGAAGGTGAAAAATGAGGAGGAGAAGCGGAAAAATGAGGAGGAGAAGTGGAAAAATGAGGAGGAGAAGGTGAAAAATGAGGAGGAGAAGGTGAAAAACGAGGAGGAGAAGGTGAAAAATGAGGAGGAGAAGCGGAAAAAGGAGGAGGAGAAGGTGAAAAATGAGGAGGAGAAGGTGAAAAATGAGGAGGAGAAGGTGAAAAAGGAGGAGGAGAAGGTGAAAAATGAGGAGGAGAAGGTGAAAAATGAGGAGGAGAAGGTGAAAAATGAGGAGGAGAAGGTGAAAAATGAGGAGGAGAAGCAGAAAAATGAGGAGGAGAAGCGGAAAAATGAGGAGGAGAAGGTGAAAAATGAGGAGGAGAAGTGGAAAAATGAGGAGGAGAAGCGGAAAAATGAGGAGGAGAAGCGGAAAAATGAGGAGGAGAAGCGGAAAATGAGGAGGAGAAGGTGAAAAATGAGGAGGAGAAGGTGAAAAATGAGGAGGAGAAGGTGAAAAATGAGGAGGAGAAGGTGAAAAATGAGGAGGAGAAGCGGAAAAATGAGGAGGAGAAGGTGAAAAATGAGGAGGAGAAGCGGAAAAATGAGGAGGAGAAGGTGAAAAATGAGGAGGAGAAGTGGAAAAATGAGGAGGAGAAGTGGAAAAATGAGGAGGAGAAGTGGAAAAATGAGGAGGAGAAGGTGAAAAATGAGGAGGAGAAGGTGAAAAATGAGGAGGAGAAGGTGAAAAATGAGGAGGAGAAGCGGAAAAATGAGGAGGAGAAGCGGAAAAATGAGGAGGAGAAGCGGAAAAATGAGGAGGAGAAGGTGAAAAATGAGGAGGAGAAGGTGAAAAATGAGGAGGAGAAGGTGAAAAATGAGGAGGAGAAGTGGAAAAATGAGGAGGAGAAGGTGAAAAATGAGGAGGAGAAGGTGAAAAAGGAGGAGGAGAAGAGGAAAAATGAGGAGGAGAAGGTGAAAAATGAGGAGGAGAAGGTGAAAAACGAGGAGGAGAAGGTGAAAAACGAGGAGGAGAAGGTGAAAAACGAGGAGGAGAAGCGGAAAAATGAGGAGGAGAAGGTGAAAAATGAGGAGGAGAAGGTGAAAAATGAGGAGGAGAAGAGGAAAAAGGAGGAGGAGAAGCGGAAAAATGAGGAGGAGAAGGTGAAAAATGAGGAGGAGAAGAGGAAAAGGGTCAAGAAGGACCTAAGAACCTTGAGAAGAACATGAAAAGGGTCAAGAAGAACTTAAAAGGCTTGAGAAGAACTTAAAAGGATCAAGAAGAACTTAAAAGGGTCAAGAAGAACTTAAAAGGCTCGAGAAGAACTTAAAAGGCTTGAGAAGAACTTGAAAGGTTGAAGATGAAGCTGAAAAGGCTCAAGAAGAAGCTAAAAGCTTCAAGAAGAAGCTAAAGAGCTTCAAGAAGAACCTAAAAAGCTTCAGGAAGAACTTAAAAGGTTGAAGAAGAAGCTAAAAAAGGGTCAAGAAGAAGCTGAAAAGGGTCAAGAAGAAGCTAAAGAGCTTCAAGAAGAAGCTAAAGAGCTTCAAGAACCTAAAAGGCTCAAGAAGAAGCTAAAAAACCTCAAAGAAGAACCTAAAGAGCTTCAAGAAGCTAAAAAGGGTCAAGAAGAAGCTCAAAAGGTTCAGGAAGAACCTAAAGAGCTTCAAGAAGAAGCTAAAAGGGTCAAGAAGAAGCTGAAAAGCTTCAAGAAGAACCTGAAAAGCTTCAAAAAGAACCTGAAAAGGGTCAAGAAGAACCTGAAAAGCTTCAAGAAGAACTCAAAAGGTTCGAAAAGAACCTAAAGAGCTTCAAGAAGAAGCTGAGAAGCTTCAAGAAGAAGCTGAAAAGGGTCAAGAAGAATCTGAAAAGGGTCAAGAAGAACCTGAAAAGGGTCAAGAAAGACCTAAGAACCTTGAGAAGAACCTAAAGAGCTTCAAGAAGAAGCTGAAAAAGGGTCAAGAAGAAGCTAAAGAGCTTCAAGAAGAAGCTAAAAGGGTCAAGAAGAAGTTGAAAAGGGTCAAGAAGAAGCTAGAAAGAACCTAAAAGGTTGAAGAAGAACCTAAAGAGCTTCAAGAAGAACCTAAAGAGCTTCGGGAAGAACCTGAAAAGGGTCAAGAAGAACCTAAAGAGCTTCAAGAAGAACCTAAAGAGCTTCGGGAAGAACCTGAAAAGGGTCAAGAAGAAGCTAAAAAAACCTTGAGAAGAACCTAAAGAGCTTCAAGGAGAAGCTAAAAGGGTCAAGAAGAAGCTAAAGAGCTACAAGAAGAAGCTGAAAAGGGTCAAGGAGAAGCTGAAAAGGGTCAAGAAGAACCTAAAAGGCTTCAGGAAGAACTTAAAAGGTTGAAGAAGAAGCTAAAAAGGGTCAAGAAGAACTTAAAAGGTTCAGGAAGAACCTAAAGAGCTTCAAGGAGAAGCTAAAAGGGTCAAGAAGAAGCTAAAAAGCTTCAGGAAGAACTTAAAAGGTTGAAGAAGAAGCTAAAAAAGGGTCAAGAAGAAGCTAAAGAGCTTCAAGAAGAAGCTAAAGAGCTTCAAGAAGAAGCTGAAAAGGGTCAGGAAGGACCTGAAAAGGTCAAGAAGAAGCTGAAAAGGGTCAAGAAGAACCTAAAGAGCTTCAAGAAGAAGCTAAAAGGGTCAAGAAGAAGCTGAAAAGGGTCAAGAAGGAGCTGAAAAGGGTCAAGGAGAAGCTGAAAAGGGTCAAGAAGAAGCTAAAAGGCTTCAGGAAGAACTTAAAAGGTTGAAGAAGAAGCTAAAAAAGGGTCAAGAAGAAGCTGAAAAGGGTCAAGAAGAAGCTAAAAGGGTCAAGAAGAAGCTAAAGAGCTTCAAGAAGGAGCTGAAAAGGGTCAGGAAGGAGCTGAAAAGGGTCAAGAAAGACCTAAGAACCTTGAGAAGAACCTAAAGAGCTTCAAGAAGAAGCTGGAAAGGGTCAAGAAGAAGCTGAAAAAGGGTCAAGAAGAAGCTAAAAAGAACCTAAAAGGTTGAAGAAGAACCTAAAAAGGGTCAAGAAGAAGCTAAAGAGCTTCAAGAAGAAGCTAAAAGGGTCAAGAAGAACCTAAAGAGCTTCAAGAACCTAAAGAGCTTTGGGAAGAACCTAAAGAGCTTCAAGAAGAACCTGAAGAGCTTCAAGAAGAACCTAAAGAGCTTCAAGAAGAACCTAAAGAGCTTCAAGAAGAACCTAAAGAGCTTCAAGAAGAACCTAAAGAGCTTCGGGAAGAACCTGAAAAGGGTCAAGAAGAACCTGAAGAGCTTCAAGAAGAACCTAGAGAAGCTTCAAGAACCTAAAAAGGGTCAAGAAGAAGCTAAAAAAACCTTGAGAAGAACCTAAAGAGCTTCAAGGAGAAGCTAAAAGGGTCAAGAAGAACCTAAAGAGCTTCAAGAAGAAGCTAAAAGGGTCAAGAAGAACCTGAAAAGGGTCAAGAAGAACCTGAAAAGGGTCAAGAAGAAGCTGAAAAGGGTCAAGAAGAACTTAAAAGGTTGAAGAAGAAGCTAAAAAGGGTCAAGAAGAACTTAAAAGGTTCAGGAAGAACCTAAAGAGCTTCAAGGAGAAACTAAAAGGGTCAAGAAGAAGCTAAAAAGCTTCAGGAAGAACTTAAAAGGTTGAAGAAGAAGCTAAAAAAGGGTCAAGAAAAAGCTAAAAAAGGGTCAAGAAGAAGCTAAAGAGCTTCAAGAAGAAGCTGAAAAGGGTCAGGAAGGACCTGAAAAGGGTCAAGAAGAAGCTGAAAAGGGTCAAGAAGGACCTGAAAAGGGTCAAGAAGGAGCTGAAAAGGGCCAAGGAGAGGATTTTTTGGGGTGTCCACCTACCCCAGTTCCCGGAAAGGGACCTCGAACTCCAGCTCCTCCTTGGTGAGAGCCTCCACCTTCTCGATGAAGTTCTTGAAGGCCGTCTTCAGCTTGTGCCGCATCTCCCGCTCCATCTGGGGGGAAAGTAGAGGGTTCAAACGAGGCCTGGAGGAGTCTCGGAGGGTTTCGTGAGGGGAAAAGGGAGGAAAATGGAGCTTGGAGGCAACTCTGAGGCTTCTGGGAGGTGGAAAATGGGGGAAAATGGAGCTTTGGGGTAACTCTGAGGGTTTCATGAGGGGAAAATGGAGGAAGATGGAGGTTGGATGCAACTCAGAGGCTTCTGGGAGGAGGAAAATGGAGGAAAATGGAGTTTGGAGGTAACTCTGAGGGTTTCATGAGGGGAAAATGGAGCTTGGAGGTAACTCTGAGGCTTCGGGGAGGTGGAAAATGGGGGAAAATGGAGCTTGGAAGCAACTCAGTGGCTTCTATGAGGGGAAAATGGAGGAAAATGGAGCTTGGAAGCAACTCTGAGGCTTCTGGGAGGTGGAAAATGGGGGAAAATGGAGCTTGGAGGCAACTCTGAGGCTTCCATGAGGGGAAAATGGAGGAAAATGGAGTTTGGAGGTAACTCTGAGGGTTTCATGAGGGGAAAACGGAGCTTGGAAGCAACTCAGAGGCTTCTGGGAGGAGGAAAATGGGGGAAAATGGAGCAAAATGGAGCCTGGAGGCAACTCAGAGGCTTCCATGAGGGGAAAATGGAGGTTAGGGTCATCTCAGGGGCTTCTGAGAGGAGGAAAATGGAGGAAAACGGAGTTTAGAGAGAGGAATATGGAGCTTGGAGAGAGGGAAATGGAGCTTGGAGGCAACTCTGAGGGTTTCATGAGGGGAAAACGGAGCTTGGAAGCAACTCTGAGGCTTCTGGGAGGTGGAAAATGGAGGAAAATGGAGGTTGGATGCAACTCAGAGGCTTCTGGGAGGTGGAAAATGGGGGAAAATGGAGCTTGGAGGTAACTCTGAGGGTTTCATGAGGGGAAAAGGGAGTTTTGAGGCAACTCAGAGGCTTCTGAGAGGTGGAAAATGGGGGAAAATGGAGGTTGGAGGTAACTCTGAGGGTTTCATGAGGGGAAAATGGAGGAAAATGGAGCTTGGATGCAACTCAGAGGCTTCTGGGAGAGGAATATGGAGCTTGAAGAGAGGGAAATGGAGCTTGGAGGCAACTCTGAGGCTTCCATGAGGGAAAAATGGAGCTTGGAATGAACTCTGAGGGTTTCATGAGGGGAAAATGGAGCTTGGAGGCAACTCAGAGGCTTCTGGGAGGTGGAAAATGGGGGAAAATGGAGCTTTGGGGTAACTCTGAGGCTTCCATGAGGGGAAAATGGAGGAAAATGGAGTTTGGAGGCAACTCAGTGGCTTCTGAGAGGAGGAAAATGGGGGAAAATGGAGGAAAATGGAGTTTGGAGGCAACTCAGTGGCTTCTATGAGGGGAAAATGGAGGAAAATGGAGGTTGGAAGCAACTCTGAGGCTTCTGGGAGGTGGAAAATGGGGGAAAATGGAGCTTTGGGGCAACTCTGGGGGTTTCATGAGGGGAAAAGGGAGGAAAATGGAGGAAAATGCAGTTTTGAGGCAACTCAGAGGCTTCTGAGAGGAGGAGAATGGGGGAAAATGGAGGAAAATGGAGTTTGGAGGCAACTCAGTGGCTTCTATGAGGGGAAAATGGAGGAAAATGGAGTTTGGATGCAACTCAGAGGCTTCTGGGAGGTAGAAAATGGGGGAAAATGGAGCTTTGGGGCAACTCTGAGGGTTTCATGAGGGGAAAAGGGAGGAAAATGGAGGAAAATGGAGCTTGGAAGCAACTCTGAGGCTTCTGAGAGGGGAAAATGGAGCAAAATGGAGCTTGGATGCAACTCAGAGGCTTCTGGGAGAGGAATATGGAGCTTGAAGAGAGGGAAATGGAGCTTGGAGGCAACTCTGAGGCTTCCGTGAGGGAAAAATGGAGCTTGGAGGTAACTCAGAGGCTTCCATGAGGGAAAAATGGAGCTTGGAATGAACTCTGAGGGTTTCATGAGGGGAAAATGGAGCTTGGAGGCAACTCAGAGGCTTCTGGGAGGTGGAAAATGGGGGAAAATGGAGCTTTGGGGTAACTCTGAGGCTTCCATGAGGGGAAAAGGGAGGAAAATGGAGCTTGGAGGTAACTCTGAGGCTTCCATGAGGGGAAAATAGAGCTTGGAAGCAACTCTGAGGCTTCTGGGAGGAGGAAAATGGAGTTTGGAGGCAACTCTGAGGGTTTCATGAGGGGAAAATGGAGCTTGGAGGCAACTCAGAGGCTTCTGGGAGGAGGAAAATGGGGGAAAATGGAGCTTTGGGGCAACTCTGAGGGTTTCATGAGGGGAAAAGGGAGGAAAATGGAGGAAGATGGAGTTTGGATGCAACTCTGAGGCTTCTGAGAGGGGAAAATGGAGCAAAATGGAGCTTGGATGCAACTCAGAGGCTTCTGGGAGAGGAATATGGAGCTTGAAGAGAGGGAAATGGAGCTTGGAGGCAACTCTGAGGCTTCCGTGAGGGAAAAATGGAGCTTGGAGGTAACTCAGAGGCTTCCATGAGGGAAAAATGGAGCTTGGAATGAACTCTGAGGGTTTCATGAGGGGAAAATGGAGCTTGGAGGCAACTCTGAGGGTTTCATGAGGGGAAAATGGAGGAAAATGGAGCTTGGATGCAACTCAGAGGCTTCTGGGAGGTGGAAAATGGGGGAAAATGGAGGAAAATGGAGTTTGGAGGCAACTCAGTGGCTTCTATGAGGGGAAAATGGAGGAAAATGGAGTTTGGAGGCAACTCAGAGGCTTCTGGGAGGTGGAAAATGGGGGAAAATGGAGCTTTGGGGCAACTCTGAGGGTTTCATGAGGGGAAAATGGAGGAAGATGGAGTTGGAGGCAACTCTGAGGCTTCCATGAGGGGAAAATGGAGGAAAATGAAGGTTGGAGAGAGGGAAATGGAGCTTGGAGGCAACTCTGAGGGTTTTGTGAGGGGAAAATGGAGGAAAATGGAGCTTGGAAGCAACTCTGACGCTTCTGGCAGGAGGAAAATGGAGGAAAATGGAGCTTGGAGGCAACTCTGAGGGTTTCATGAGGGGAAAATAGAGCTTGGAAGCAACTCAGAGGCTTCTGGGAGGTGGAAAATGGGGGAAAATGGAGCTTTGGGGCAACTCTGAGGGTTTCATGAGGGGAAAAGGGAGGAAAATGGAGGAAAATGGAGCTTGGAAGCAACTGTGAGGCTTCTATGAGAGGGGGAAATGGAGCTTGGAGGCAACTCAGAGGCTTCTGAGAGGAGGAAAATGGAGGAAAATGGAGCCTGGAGGCAACTGTGAGGGTTTCATGAGGGGAAAATGGAGCTTGGAGGCAACTCAGAGGCTTCTGGGAGGTGGAAAATGGGGGAAAATGGAGGTTGGAGGCAACTCTGAGGCTTTCATGAGGGGAAAAGGGAGGAAAATGGAGGAAAATGGAGCTTGGATGCAACTCAGAGGCTTCTGAGAGGAGGAAAATGCAGTTTTGAGGCAACTCAGAGGCTTCTGAGAGGAGGAAAATGGAGGAAAATGGAACTTGGAGGCAACTGTGAGGGTTTCATGAGGGGAAAATGGAGCTTGGAGGCAACTCAGAGGCTTCTGGGAGGAGGAAAATGGGGGAAAATGGAGCTTTGGGGCAACTCTGAGGGTTTCATGAGGGGAAAAGGGAGGAAAATGGAGGAAAATGGAGTTTTGAGGCAACTCAGAGGCTTCTGAGAGGAGGAGAATGGGGGAAAATGGAGGGACACGGAGCCTGGAGGCAGCTGTGAGGCTTCTATGAGAGGAAGGTGGAGCGCGGGGGCTGCTGGGAAGGCTGCGGCCACCTGCTCGGCGTAGAGGTCGTCGCGGTCGTGCATGTGCTGGTGCTTGCCCAGGTCGGTGGTGATCTCGCCCACCTCGGTGTAGAACTGCACGTCCGTGTGCCGCTTCTTCCCGAACATGATCGCGTTCTGGGGGGAAAGGGGGGGAACGGACACAACCGGCTCTCTGAGCCCGGGCCCGGAGGCTCATGGGAGGCGGTGGGAAGGGGGTTTGGGGTGGAAAAGGGGGTCGGACCTTGAGGTGGAAGTGCAGGACGATGATCATCTCGCCGTCGCAGGGCTGGAAGACGGCGTGTTTGATGTTGTTGTAGAGGATGTCCACCTTGTCGCCGCGAACGGAGGTGAAGCGGAAGCCTGGGAGGGGGAGGAGATGGAGGAGGAGATGGAGGAGAAGGGAAGGCTCAGGAAACGACGACGGAGGAAGCAGCGAGGACCACAGAGAGCTATAGAGAAAGCACCGAGGAGCAGCGAGGAACCTTCGGAAACCATTGAGAGCCTTCGGAAGGCATCGAGAGACCTTCGAAAGTCATCGAGAGACCTTCAAAAGGCACCGAGAGACCTTCAAAAGGCATCGAGAAGCATCAAAGAACCTTCAGAAGTCATTGAGAGACCTTCAAAAGGCATCGAGAGACCTTCAAAAGGCACCGAGAGACCTTCTAAAAGCACCAAGAAGCATCAAGGAACCTTCAAAAGGCACCGAGAGACCTTCTAAAAGCACCGAGAAGCATCGAGGAACCTTCAAAAGGCATCGAGAGACCTCCTAAAAGCACCAAGAAGCATCAAGGAACCTTCGAAAGGCACCAAGAGACCTTCGAAAGGCATCGAGAAGCATCAAGGAACCTTCAAAAGGCACCGAGAGACCTTCGAAAGGCATCGAGAAGCATCAAGGAACCTTCAAAAGGCACCGAGAGACCTTCGAAAGGCATCGAGAAGCATCAAGGAACCTTCGGAAACCACTGAGAACCTTCGAAAGGCACCGAGAGGCCTTCGAAAGGCATCGAGAGACCTTCAAAAGGCATCGAGAAGCATCAGGGAACCTTCAAAAGGCATCGAGAGACCTTCTAAAAGCACCAAGAAGCATCAAGGAACCTTCAAAAGGCATCGAGAGACCTTCGAAAGGCACCGAGAGACCTTCAAAAGGCACCGAGAGACCTTCGAAAAGCACCAAGAAGCATCAAGGAACCTTCAAAAGGCATCGAGAGACCTTCAAAAGGCATCGAGAGACCTTCAAAAGGCACCGAGAGACCTCCTAAAAGCACCAAGAAGCATCATGGAACCTTCAGAAACCATTGAGAACCTTCGAAAGGCACCGAGAGACCTTCAAAAGGCACCGAGAAGCATCAGGGAACCTTCAAAAGGCATCGAGAGACCTTCTAAAAGCACCAAGAAGCATCAAGGAACCTTTGAAAGGCACCGAGAGACCTTCGAAAGGCACCGAGAGACCTTCTAAAAGCACCAAGAAGCATCAAGGAACCTTCGAAAGGCATTGAGAGACCTTCGAAAGGCATCGAGAAGCATCAAGGAACCTTCAGAAACCACTGAGAACCTTCAAAAGGCACCGAGAGACCTTCGAAAGGCACCGAGAGACCTTCGAAAGGCACCGAGAAGCATCAAGGAACCTTCAGAAACCACTGAGAACCTTCAAAAGGCACCGAGAGACCTTCGAAAGG
This sequence comes from Coccyzus lansbergi, assembly GCA_033558105.1. Classification (NCBI taxonomy): domain Eukaryota; kingdom Metazoa; phylum Chordata; class Aves; order Cuculiformes; family Coccyzidae; genus Coccyzus; species Coccyzus lansbergi. The sequence goes on along the minus strand of JAUMJK010000966.1, from coordinate 31,509 downwards.
CACCGAGAGACCTTCGAAAGGCATCGAGAAGCATCGAGGAACCTTCGAAAGGCATCGAGAGACCTTCAAAAGGCACCGAGAAGCATCAAGGAACCTTCAGAAACCATTGAGAACCTTCAAAAGGCACCAAGAGACCTTCTAAAAGCACCAAGAAGCATCAAGGAACCTTCAAAAGGCATCAAGAGACCTTCAAAAGGCATCGAGAAGCATCAAGGAACCTTCAGAAACCACTGAGAACCTTCAAAAGGCACCGAGAGACCTTCGAAAGGCATCGAGAAGCATCAAGGAACCTTCGAAAGGCATCGAGAGACCTTCTAAAAGCACCAAGAAGCATCAAGGAACCTTCGAAAGGCACCGAGAGACCTTCGAAAGGCACCGAGAGACCTTCAAAAGGCACCGAGAGACCTTCTAAAAGCACCAAGAAGCATCGAGAGACCTTCGAAAGGCATCGAGAGACCTTCTAAAAGCACCGAGAGACCTTCGAAAGGCACCAAGAAGCATCAAGGAACCTTCAGAAACCACTGAGAACCTTCAAAAGGCATCGAGAGACCTTTGAAAGGCACCGAGAGACCTTCTAAAAGCACCAAGAAGCATCAAGGAACCTTCAAAAGGCATCGAGAGACCTTCTAAAAGCACCAAGAAGCATCAAGGAACCTTCGAAAGGCACCGAGAGACCTTCAAAAGGCACCGAGAGACCTTCAAAAGGCACCGAGAGACCTTCGAAAGGCACCGAGAGACCTTCGAAAGGCACCGAGAGACCTTCGAAAGGCACCGAGAGACCTTCTAAAGGCATCGAGAGACCTTCAAAAAGCACCGAGAAGCATCAAGAACCACAGAGAAGCATCAAGGACCATTGAGAAAGCACCAAGAAGCATCGAGAAGCATCAAGGAACCTTCAGAAAGCACCAAGAATCACAGAGAAAGCACCAAGAAGCATCGAGAAGCACCAAGAAGCAGCAAGAAAGCAGCAAGAACCATAGAGACACCACCAAGAAGCATAAAGAAAGCACCAAGAACCATAGAGAAGCCTCAAGAACCATAGAGAAGCACTAAGAACCATAGAGACACCACCAAGAAGCATAGAGAAGCCACTAAGAACCATAGAGAAGCTACTGAGAAGCATAGAGAAGCAGGAAGAACCATAGAGAAGCAGGAAGAACCATAGAGAACCATAGAGAAGCAGCAAGAGCCATAGAGAAGCAGCAAGAACCATAGAGAAGCAGCAAGAACCATAGAGATACCACCAAGAAGCACAGAGAAGCCACTAAGAACCATAGAGAAGCTACTGAGAAGCATAGAGAAGCAGCAAGAACCATAGAGAAGCAGCAAGAACCATAGAGAAGCACTAAGGACCATAGAGAAGCAGCAAGAACCATAGAGAAGCACTAAGGACCATAGAGAAGCACTAAGGACCATAGAGAAGCAGCAAGAGCCATAGAGAAGCAGTAAGAACCATAGAGAAGCAGCAAGAACCATAGAGAAGCAGCAAGAGCCATAGAGAAGCAGCAAGAGCCATAGAGAAGCACTAAGGACCATAGAGAAGCAGCAAGAGCCATAGAGAAGCAGCAAGAGCCATAGAGAAGCAGCAAGAACCATAGAGAAGCACTAAGGACCATAGAGAAGCAGCAAGAACCATAGAGAAGCACTAAGGACCATAGAGAAGCACTAAGGACCATAGAGAAGCACTAAGGACCATAGAGAAGCAGCAAGAAGCATCAAGAAACCTTCAGGAACCACTGAGGAACCTTCAAAAGGCACCAAGAGGCCTTCGGGAAGCATCAAAAACGTTTAAAAAGGCAGCAAGAAACCTTCCAGAAGCACCAGGAAACCTTCTAGAAGCACCGAGAAGCATCGAGAAGCATCAAGGAGCCTTCAAAAGGCACCAAAGGACCTTTAAGAACCACTGAGAAAGCACCAAGAACCATTGAGAAGCAGCAAGAAGCATAGAGAAGGCACCAAGAAGCATAGAAAAGCACTAAGAAGCATAGAGAAGGCACCGAGAAGCATCAAGAAGCATCAAGGAAGCTTCGAAAAGCACCAAAGGACCTTCAAGAGCCACTGAGAAAGCATCAAAAACCACTAAGAGCCATTAAGAGACCTTCAAAAAGCACCAAAGGACCTTCAAGAGCCACCGAGGAAGCCCCGAGAAGCATCGAGAGGCATCAAGAAGCATCGAGAAAGCACCGAGAACCATAGAGAAGCATCAAGAAGCATAGAGAAGCCACTGAGAAGTATAGAGAAACAGCAAGAACCATAGAGAAGCACTAAGAACCATAGAGAAACCACCGAGAAGCATAGAGAACCCACTAAGAACCATAGAGAAGCTACTGAGAACCATAGAGAAGCTACTGAGAACCATAGAGAAGCAGGAAGAACCATAGAGAAGCAGCAAGAGCCATAGAGACACCACCAAGAAGCACAGAGAAGCCACTAAGAACCATAGAGAAGCTACTGAGAAGCATAGAGAAGCAGGAAGAACCATAGAGAAGCAGGAAGAACCATAGAGAAGCACCAAGAGCCATAGAGAAGCAGCAAGAGCCATAGAGAAGCAGCAAGAGCCATAGAGAAGCACCAAGAGCCATAGAGAAGCACTAAGGACCATAGAGAAGCACTAAGGACCATAGAGAAGCACCAAGGACCATAGAGAAGCACCAAGGACCATAGAGAAGCATCAAGGAACCTTCAAAAGGCACCAAGAGGCCTCCAAAAAGCATCAAGAAGCATCGAGAACCAGAGAGAAGCATCAAGAAGCAGCGAGAAGGATCAAGAAGCATCAAGGAAGCTTCAAAAAGCACCAAAGGACCTTCAGGAGGCACCAAGAAACCTCCAGAAACCATAAGAAAACCTCCAGAAACCATAAGAAAACCTTCAAGAAGTGTCGAGAATCTTCAAGAACCACCAAGAAACCTTCAGAAAGCACCAAGAAACCGTGAAGAGCCACGAAAAGCCCTTCAAAAGCCACCGAAGGGCCTCGAAAACCACCCGGGAAGCTCTGAAAAGCTTCCAGAAGCGGCAGGAAACCTTCCAGAACCATCGAGAGACCTCGGGAAAGGCCCAAAGGGTCTTCAGAAAGCATCGAGGAGGCTCCAAACCACCTCCTGGAGGCCCCAAACACCTCCAAGTGACCCCAAACACCTCAAAGTGACCCCAAACACCTCAAAGTGACCCCAAACACCTCAAAGTGACCCCAAACCACCTCCAAGTGACCCCAAACCACCTCCAAGTGACCCCAAACCACCTTGTGTTGACCCCAAACACCTCCAAGTGACCCCAAACCACCTCCAAGTGACCCCAAACCACCTCAAGTTGACCCCAAACCACCTTGTGTTGACCCCAAACCACCTTGTGTTGACCCCAAACACCTCAAAGTGACCCCAAACCACCTCCAAGTGACCCCAAACCACCTCAAGTTGACCCCAAACCACCTTGTGTTGACCCCAAACCACCTTGTGTTGACCCCAAACACCTCAAAGTGACCCCAAACCACCTCCAAGTGACCCCAAACACCTCAAGTTGACCCCAAACCACCTTGTGTTGACCCCAAACCACCTCCAAGTGACCCCAAACCACCTTGTGTTGACCCCAAACCACCTCAAAGTGACCCCAAACCACCTCAAAGTGACCCCAAACCACCTTGTGTTGACCCCAAACCACCTCCAAGTGACCCCAAACACCTCCAAGTGACCCCAAACACCTCAAAGTGACCCCAAACACCTCCAAGTGACCCCAAACCACCTCAAAGTGACCCCAAACCACCTCAAAGTGACCCTAAACCACCTCAAGTGACCCCAAACCACCTTGTGTTGACCCCAAACACCTCCAAGTGACCCCAAACACCTCCAAGTGACCCCAAACCACCTTGTGTTGACCCCAAACACCTCAAAGTGACCCCAAACCACCTCCAAGTGACCCCAAACCACCTCCAAGTGACCCCAAACCACCTCAAAGTGACCCCAAACCACCTTGTGTTGACCCCAAACACCTCCAAGTGACCCCAAACCACCTCCAAGTGACCCCAAACACCTCAAGTTGACCCCAAACCACCTTGTGTTGACCCCAAACCACCTCCAAGTGACCCCAAACCACCTTGTGTTGACCCCAAACCACCTCCAAGTGACCCCAAACCACCTTGTGTTGACCCCAAACACCTCCAAGTGACCCCAAACACCTCCAAGTGACCCCAAACACCTCAAAGTGACCCCAAACACCTCAAAGTGACCCCAAACACCTCCAAGTGACCCCAAACCACCTCAAAGTGACCCCAAACCACCTCAAAGTGACCCTAAACCACCTCAAGTGACCCCAAACCACCTTGTGTTGACCCCAAACACCTCCAAGTGACCCCAAACACCTCCAAGTGACCCCAAACACCTCCAAGTGACCCCAAACACCTCCAAGTGACCCCAAACCACCTTGTGTTGACCCCAAACCACCTCCAAGTGACCCCAAACCACCTCCAAGTGACCCCAAACACCTCAAAGTGACCCCAAACACCTCAAAGTGACCCCAAACACCTCAAAGTGACCCCAAACCACCTTGTGTTGACCCCAAACACCTCAAAGTGACCCCAAACACCTCAAAGTGACCCCAAACACCTCAAAGTGACCCCAAACACCTCAAAGTTGACCCCAAACCACCTTGTGTTGACCCCAAACACCTCCAAGTGACCCCAAACACCTCAAAGTGACCCCAAACCACCTTGTGTTGACCCCAAACACCTCCAGGTGACCCCAAACCCCCCCCAGGAGACCCCAAGGAGGTCCCGGTGGCCTGGTTACCGTTGACGTGGGCCTCGAGCGAGCCCTGCATCCTCTTCTGGGCGATGTTGGGCCGGATGTAGAGGTCCTTGAGCTTGGGGTTGCTGCGGTTGAGGTTGATCACTAAGGAGTCCTGCTTAACGATGCCCTGAGGAGGAAACGGACGGCGTGAGGAGGTCCCCGAGGGAGGTGGAGACCTCGCGGAGGAGGTTCGCGACGGAGACCCACCTCCTTCTCCTTCTCCTCGGCCTCGCGGGTCTTGTAGCGCTTCTGGACCTCCTTGATGATGCGGAAGGCGTTCTGGAGGTTGAGGGAGGGCACCGTCTGCTCGCCCGGCGTCTTCATGTTGGACGCGCGGTAGGTGCTGAGGGGGGGACACCACGGACCTTCAGGGACCTTCAGGGATCCCGGGAGCTCCACGGGTTCTCCCCGAGGTCCGTCAAAAGGTCTCGAGATGCATCGGGCTCTATGGGTCCCATTGGTTCCTATTCGTTCCCATTGTTTTCTATGGGTCCCATTGGCTTCTATTGGGTCCCATTGGCTTCTATGGAGTCCCCATTACCTTCTATGGAGAGTCCATTGCTCTCTATTGGGTCCCATTGGTTTCTATTGGGTCCCATTGGTTCCTATTAGTTCCCATTCATTTCTATTGGGTCCCATTGGTCTCTATTGGGTCCCCATTGGCTTCCATAGGGTCCCCATTGGTTTCTATTGGGTCCCATTGGTTCCTATTAGTTCCCATTGGTCTCTATGGGTCCCATTGGTTCCTATTCGTTCCCATTGTTTTCTATAGATCCCATTGGCTTCTATTGGGTCCCATTGGCTTCTATGTGGTCCCATTGGTTCCTATTAGTTCCCATTGGTTTCTATTGGGTCCCATTGGCTTCTATTGGGTCCCATTGGCTTCTATGGAGACTCCATTGCTCTCTATTGGGTCCCATTGGTTTCTATGGGTCCCATTGGTTTCTATTGGGTCCCCATTGGTTTCTATTGGGTCCCCATTGGTTCCTATTAGTTCCCATTGTTTTCTATGGTTCCCATTGGTCTCTATTGGGTCCCATTGGTCTCTATTGGGTCCCATTGGTCTCTATTGGGTCCCATTGGTTTCTATTGGGTCCCATTGGTCTCTATTGGGTCCCATTGGTCTCTACTGGGTCCCATTGGTCTCTATGGGTCTCCATTAGCTGCTATTGGGTCCCACTGATTCCTATTAGTTCCCAATGGCTCCTATTAGTTCCCACTGATTCCTATTAGTTCCCAATGCTTCCTATTAGTTCCCAATGGTTCCTATTTGGTCCCATTGGTCTCTATGGGTCCCATTGGTTTCTACTGGGTCTCAACTGGTTTCTATTGGGTCCCCATTGGCTCCTATTGGGTCCCATTGGCTTCTATTGGGTCCCATTGGCTTCTATTGGGTCCCATTGGCTTCTACTGGGTCCCATTGGCTTCTATTGGGTCCCATTGGCTTCTACTGGGTCCCATTGGCTTCTATTGGGTCCCATTGGTCTCTATTGGGTCCCATTGGTCTCTATTGGGTCCCATTGGTCTCTATTGGGTCCCATTGGTTCCTATTAATTCTCATTGGTTCCTATTGGGTCCCATTAGCTTCTAAAGGCCTCGCGAGCCACCAAAAAGCCCCCAAACCTCCCCGATTCCTCCCCCAACCCCCCAACCGTGGGGCCTCACATCTCCTTGACGAAGGTGGCCTCGGGGTTGGGGAAGATGTTGCCCTCGTTGCGGCCCAGGGCGCTGCCCGGGCAGTAGAAGTTGATGCGCAGGTAGGTGTAGTCGCCTTCCACCGACATGCTGATGTTCTGGGGAGGAGACGAAGACACGAAGACCTCAAAACCCATCTTGAGACGGAGGTGGAAGCTCCAAGACCAGCTCAAGATGGAGGTGGAAGCTCCAAAACCAGCTCAAGATGGAGGTAGAGCCTCCAAAACACGTCTATTGGGTCCCATTGGCTTCTATTGGGTCCCATTGGTCTCTAAAGGTTTCTTGAGATCCACCTCAAGGGCCTCAGGATCCATCAAAGGGTCTTGAGAACCATTGGTCTCTATGGGTCCCATTGGCTTCTATTGGGTCCCATTAGGTCTCTATTGGGCCCCATTGGTCTCTATTTGTTCCCATTGGGTTCTATTGGGTCCCATTGGTCTCTATTGGGCCCCATTAGTTTCTACGGTTCCCATTGGTCTCTATGGGTCCCATTGGTCTCTATTGGTTCCCATTGATCTCTATGGGTCCCATTGGCTTCTACTGGTCTCTATGGGTCCCATTGGTTTCTATGGGTCCTATTGGTTCCCATTGGCTTCTATGGGTCCTATTGGCTTCTACTGGGTCCCACTGGCTTCTATTGGGTCCCATTACTCTCTATGGGTCCCATTGTTGTCTATGGGTCCCGTTAGTTTCTATTGGTCCCATTGGCTCCTATTGGGTCCCATTGGTCTCTATTGGTTCCCATTGGTCTCTATTGGTTCCCATTAATCCCTATTGGTTCCCATTGATCTCTATGGGTCCCATTGGCTTCTATTGGTCTCTATGTATCCCATTGGTTTCTATGGGTCCTATTGGTTCCCATTGGGCCCCATTGGCTTCTATTGGGCCCCATTGGCTTCTATTGGGCCCCATTGGCTTCTATTGGGCCCCATTGGCTTCTATTGGGCCCCATTGGCTTCTATTGGGCCCCATTGGCTTCTATTGGGCCCCATTGGCTTCTATTGGGTCCCATTGGCTTCTATTGGGTCCCATTGGCTTCTATTGGGTCCCATTGGCTTCTGTTGGATCCCATTAGCTTCTATTTGTTCCCATTGTTTTCTATGAGTCCCATTGATTTGTATTGGGTCCCATTGCTCTCTATGGCTCCCATTGTTCTCTATGGGTCCCATTGGCTCCTATTGGGTCCCATTGGCTCCTATTGGGTCCCATTGGCTCCTATTGGGACCCATTGGCTCCTATTGGGTCCCATTGGCTCCTATTGGCTTCCATTGACTCCTATTGGTTCCCATTGGCTCCTATTGGTTCCCATTGGCTCCTATTGGTTCCCATTGGCTCCTATTGGTTCCCATTGACTCCTATCGTGTCCCATTGACTCCTATTGGTTCCCATTGACTCCTATTGGTTCCCATTGACTCCTATTGGTTCCCATTGACTCCTATTGGTTCCCATTGCTCTCTGTGCTCTAAAACGGCGCCCGAGCCTCCGAAGCGGCTCCAAACGGAGGCCGAGGAGGAGGAGGAGGAGGAGGAGGAGGGCGGGGAAGAGCCGGGGGCCTGCCGACCTTGATGGTGGCGATGTGGAAGGGGCTGGCGATGCCGAAGACGGGCATGATGACCGTCTCGTACTTCTTGTCGATGTAGATCTTCATCTCGCGGATGTGGGGCTCCTTGGGCATGAGCGACGGGTTCCTGTAGGAGACGTTGGACTTCCGAGCCCTGAAAGGAAGGGGGCGGCAAAAGGTGGCGTCGAGAGAGGAGCCTTCCGGAGGCTCCGGAGCCGGACGGGGGGGAGGGTCGGGAGGTACTTTTGGATCTGCTGCTCGCCCTTTTGCTCGGTGAGACGGCGACGAGCCTCCTCGTTGAGCTGGGCGGCCAGTTCCTTCTGGTGGGCCCGGCGCTTCTCCTCGGCCGTCAGCTCGTTCTGAAGGGGGGGGGGGGCGGAAGGACACCCGGAGGTTAAAAAGTCCCTCGAGGGGCGGCCGAAGCGGCGCTAGAGCCACTCCAAGTCCTCCAGTCGGCCCCGGAGCTCTTCGAAGAGACCCCACAAAGTCGCTCAAATGGGATCGAAAATACCTCAAACTGATCAAAAGTTCCTCAAGTTGACCCCGAAGTCGCTCAAATTGACCCCAAAGTCCCTCAAATCGACCCCAAAGTCTCTCAAATGGATCAAAAATCCCTCAGGTCGACCCCAAAGTCGCTCAAATGGGATCGAAAAATCCCTCAAACTGATCAAAAATCCCTCAAACTGACCCCAAAGTCCCTCAAATGGATGAAAAGTTCATCAAATTGACCCCAAAGCCTCTCAAATGCATCAAAAAATACCTCAAGTCGACCCCAAAGTCCCTCAAATTGACCCCAAAGTCTTTCAAATTGATGAAAAAATACCTCAAGTCGACCCCAAAGTCGCTCAAATGGGATCAAAAATACCTCAAACTGATCAAAAGTCCCTCAAGTTGACCCTGAAGTCGCTCAGATCGACCCCAAAGTCTCTCAAATGGATGAAAAGTTCATCAAATTGACCCCAAAGTCCCTCAAATGGATCAAAAATTCCTCAAGTCGACCCCAAAGTCTCTCAAATTGATGAAAAAATACCTCAAATTGACCCCAAAGTCCCTCAAATGGATGAAAAATTCATCAAATTTACCCTAAAGTCCCTCAAATGGATCAAAAAATCCCTCAAGTCGACCCCAAAGTATCTCAAATTGAACCCAAAGTCTCTCAAATGGATCAAAAATACCTCAAATGGATCAAAAATTCCTCAAATCGACCCAAAAGTCTCTCAAATGGATCAAAAATACCTCAAACTGGCCCCAGAGTTCCTCAAGTTGACCCTAAAGTCGCTCAGATCGACCCCAAAGTCTCTCAAATGGATGAAAAGTTCATCAAATTGACCCCAAAGTCCCTCAAATGGATCAAAAAATCCCTCAAGTCGACCCCAAAGTTCCTCAAATTGAACCCAAAGTCGCTCAAATGGATCGAAAATACCTCAAGTCGACCCCAAAGTCGCTCAAATGGGATCGAAAAATCCCTCAAACTGATCAAAAATCCCTCAAACTGACCCCAAAGTCCCTCAAGTTGATGAAAAGTTCATCAAATTGAACCCAAAGCCTCTCAAATGGATCAAAAAATCCCTCAAGTCGACCCCAAAGTATCTCAAATTGAACACAAAGTCTCTCAAATGGATCAAAAATACCTCAAATGGATCAAAAATTCCTCAAATCGACCCCAAAGTCTCTCAAATGGATCAAAAATACCTCAAACTGGCCCCAGAGTTCCTCAAGTTGACCCTAAAGTCGCTCAGATCGACCCCAAAGTCTCTCAAATGGATGAAAAGTTCATCAAATTGACCCCAAAGTCCCTCAAATGGATCAAAAAATACCTCAAGTCGACCCCAAAGTATCTCAAATTGAACCCAAAGTCGCTCAAATGCGTCGAAAATACCTCAAGTCGACCCCAAAGTCGCTCAAATGGGATCGAAAAATCCCTCAAACTGATCAAAAATCCCTCAAACTGACCCCAAAGTCCCTCAAGTTGATGAAAAGTTCATCAAATTGACCCCAAAGCCTCTCAAATGCATCAAAAAATACCTCAAGTTGACCCCAAAGTCCCTCAAATTGACCCCAAAGTCTCTCAAATGGATCGAAAATACCTCAAGTCGACCCCAAAGTCGCTCAAATGGGATCGAAAAATCCCTCAAACTGATCAAAAATCCCTCAAGTTGACCCTGAAGTCGCTCAGATCGACCCCAAAGTCTCTCAAATGGATGAAAAGTTCATCAAATTGACCCCAAAGCCTCTCAAATGGATCAAAAAATCCCTCAAGTCGACCCCAAACTTCCTCAAATTGACCCCAAAGTCTCTCAAATGGATGAAAAGTTCATCAAATTGAACCCAAAGCCTCTCAAATGGATCAAAAAATCCCTCAAGTCGACCCCAAAGTATCTCAAATTGAACCCAAAGTCTCTCAAATGGATCGAAAATACCTCAAGTCGACCCCAAAGTATCTCAAATTGAACCCAAAGTCGCTCAAATGCGTCGAAAATACCTCAGGTCGACCCCAAAGTGGCTCAAATGGGATCAAAAATACCTCAAACGGATCAAAAATCCCTCAAGTTGACCCTAAAGTCGCTCAGATCGACCCCAAAGTCTCTCAAATGGATGAAAAGTTCATCAAATTGACCCCAAAGTCTCTCAAATGGATGAAAAATTCATCAAATTGAACCCAAAGTCCCTCAAATGGATCAAAAAATCCCTCAAGTCGACCCCAAACTTCCTCAAATTGACCCCAAAGTCTCTCAAATGGATGAAAAGTTCATCAAATTGACCCCAAAGTCTCTCAAATGGATGAAAAGTTCATCAAATTGACCCTAAAGCCTCTCAAATGGATCAAAAAATACCTCAAGTCGACCCCAAACTTCCTCAAAGTGAACCCAAAGTCTCTCAAATGGATCGAAAATACCTCAAATTGACCCCAAAGTCCCTCAAATGGATCAAAAATCCCTCAAAATTGACCTCAAACTTCCTCAAATTGACCCCAAAGTCTCTCAAATTTATGAAAAAATACCTCAAATTAACCCCAAAGTCTCTCAAATGCATCAAAAATCCCTAAAATTGACCCCAAAGTCCCTCAAATCGACCCCAAAGTCTCTCAAATGGATCAAAAATTCATCAAATTGATCAAAAATCCCTCAAATTGATCAAAAATCCCTCAAATTGACCCCAAAGTCCCTCAAATGGATCAAAAATTCATCAAATCGACCCCAAAGTTCCTCAAATTGAACCCAAAATGCCTCAAATTGACCCCAAAGTCTCTCAAATGCATCAAAAATCCCTCAAATTGACCCCAAAGTCCCTCAAATCGACCCCAAAGTCCTTCAAATTGATGAAAAAAATCCCTCAAATGGATCAAAAATTCCGCAAATTGACCCCAAAGTCCCTCAACTTCCTCTAAAATGTCTCAAGTGTCTCCAAAACATCTGAAATTCTTCAAAATCCCCTCTAGTTTTCCTCAAAATCTTCCCAATTTTCCTCAAAATCCCCTCAAATTCCCTCAAAATCCCCTCAAATGTCTCTAAATTTCCCTCAAATGTCTCCAAATTTCCCTCAAATTCCTCTAAATTTCCTCAAATCCCCTCAAATGTGTCTAAACTTTCCTCAAATTCCTCTAAGTTTCCCCAAATAGCTCTTAAATCCCCTCAATTTTCCTCAAAATCCCCTCAAAATTTTCTCAAAATTTCCTCAAAATCCCCTCAAATGTCTCTAAATTTTCCTCAAAGTCCCTTAAATTTCCTCAAATTCCCTCAAACTCCTCAAAGCTACCTCAAATGTCTCTACATTTTCCTCAAAATCCCCTCAAATCCCTCAAAATTATCTCAATTTTCCTCAAAATCTCCTCAAAATCCCCTCAAATCTCCTCAAAATCCCCTCAAATCTCCTCATTTTTCCTCAAAATCTCCTCATTTTTCCTCAAAATCTCCTCATTTTTCCTCAAAATCTCCTCAAATTCCTCTAAATCCTCTCAAACTCCTCTAAATTTTCTCAATTTTCCTCAAAATTCCCTCTAATTCCTCTAAATTTTCTCAAAATTCCCTCAAATTTCCTCAATTTGCCTCAAAATCTCCTCAATTTTCCTCAAAATCCCCTCAAACTCCTCTAAATTTTCTTGATTTTCCTCAAAATTCCCTCAAACTCCTCTAAATTTTCTTGATTTTCCTCAAAATTCCCTCAAACTCCTCTAAATTTTCTTGATTTTCCTCAAAATTCCCTCTAATTCCTCTAAATTTTCTCAAAATTTCCTCAAATTTCCTCATTTTTCCTCAAAATCTCCTCCATGTTCCTCAAAATCCTCTCAAATTCCTCTAAATTTTCTCAATTTTCCTCAAAATTCCCTCAAATTCCTCTAAATTTTCTCGATTTTCCTCAAAATTCCCTCTAATTTCTCAAAATTTTCTCTAAATTCCCTCAAATTTCCTCAATTTGCCTCAAAATCTCCTCCATGTTCCTCAAAATCCCCTCAAACTCCTCTAAATTTTCTCAATTTTCCTCAAAATTCCCTCTAATTTCTCAAAATTTTCTCAAAATTCCCTCAAATCTCCTCAATTTGCCTCAAAATCTCCTCAATTTGCCTCAAAATCTCCTCAATTTGCCTCAAAATCCCCTCAAATCTCTCTAAATTTCCACCAATTTTCCTCAAATGTCTCTAAATGTTCTCATTTTTCCTCAAAATTTCCTGAAATCCCTGAAATTTTCCTGCAACCGGCCCCGAAGTTTCGGCTTTGGCCCCCAAAGCTCTCACCCTGGTCCTCTCGGTGAGCAGAGCCGCTCGGGAGCTCCTTCCCAGCAGATCTTCGGCCTCATCCTTCTCGGCCTCTTCCTCCTCTTCATCCTCGTTCTTCAAATCGAAAAAAAACCCCAAAACGAAGCTTTTTTAGCTCCAAAAATCACAATTTTAGGGAAAAAATTGCGATTTTTGCTGCAAATTTCCAAACGTTGAGGGAAAACTTGCAATTTTGGCCGCAAATTTTCAAATTTCAAGGGAGAAGTTGCGATTTTGGCCCCAAATTTTCAAATGTTGAGGGGAAAAATTTGTGATTTTGGCCGCAAATTTTCAAATTTTGAGGGAAAGTTGTGATTTTGGCCACAAATTTTCAAATGTTGAGGGGAAAATTTGCGATTTTGGCCCCAAATTTTCAAATTTTGAGGGGAAAAATTTGTGATTTTGGCCACAAATTTTCAAATTTTGAGGGGAAAAATTAGCGATTTTGGCCGCAAATTTTCAAATTTTGAGGGAAAATTTGTGGGTTTTGCCCCAAATTTTCAAATTTTGAGGGAAAGTTGCGATTTTGGCCGCAAATTTTCAAATGTTCAGGGAAAATTTTGCGATTTCGGCCCCAAATTTTCAAATGTTCAGGGAAAATTTGCGATTTTGGTCCCAAATTTTCAAATGTTGAGGGAAAAACAGTGATTTTCACCCCAAATTTTGAGGGAAAAACAGTGATTTTCACCCCAAACTTTCAAATTTTGAGGGGAAAAATAGTGATTTTCGCCCCGAATTTTCAAATGTTGAGGGAAAATTTTGCGATTTCGGCCCCGAATTTTCAACCTTCGAGGGGAAAAATCTGGGATTTTCGAGGGAGAAGGTCAGACCTTGAGGAAGATGCCGACGTTTTTCACCTTCTTCTTGACGGAGGTGAGAACCACGGCCGGACCCTCCTGGAAAAAAAGGGAAAAATGGGAGGGGTTTGAGGGGAAAAAGGGAGGTTTTTTGGGGGTTAATGGAGGTCTTGGAGGTTCTAAAGGTTCTCCAAGAGGTTCTAGAGGTTCTCTAAGAGGCCCAAGAGCCTCCTTCGGAGGTCCCAGAGACCACAGAGCTGCTCCAGGAGGTCCCAGACCTTCCCCAGGAGGTCCTGAGAGGGCCCTAGAGGTTCTCTACGAGGTCCGGAAGGTTCTCCAAGAGGCCCCAGAGCTCCCCCCGGAGGTGCCAGAGATCCTAGAGCTTCTCCAGGAAGCCCTTAAAGCCTCTCCTGGAAGTTCTCTAAGAGGCCTTAGAGGTCCTAGAGCTTCTCCAGGAGGTCCCGGAGCTCCTCCTAGAGGCCCCAGAGGCCCTAGAGCTTCTCCAGGAGGTCCCAGAGCCTCTCCTGGAGCTTCTCCAAGAGGCCCTAAAGGTCCTGGAGCTTCTCCAGGAGCTGCCAGAGGCCCTAGAGCTCCTCCAGGAGGTCCCAGAGATCCTTCTGGAGGTCCCAGAGCTTCTCCAGTGGATCCTAGAGCTCCTCCAGGAGGTCTTAGAGCTTCTCCAGGAGGTCTTAGAGCTTCTCCAGGAGGTCTTAGAGCTCCTCCAGGTCTTAGAGCTCCTCCAGGAGGTCTTAGAGCTCCTCCAGGTCTCAGAGTTTCTCCAGGAGGTCTTAGAGCTCCTCCAGGAGGTCTCAGAGCTTCTCCAGTGGATCCTAGAGCTCCTCCAGGAGGTCTTAGAGCTTCTCCAGGTCTTAGAGTTTCTCCAGGAGGTCTTAGAGCTCCTCCAGGAGGTCTTAGAGCTCCTAGAGCTGCCCCAAGAGGTCTGGGAGGTCCTCCTGGAGGTCCCAGAGGCCCCAAGAGCTGCTCCAGGAGGTCCCAGAAGGTTGTCCAGGAGGTGGTGGAGGTCCCAACCTCGTCGACCAGGACGGTGTCCCCGATGAAGAGGGCGTAAGTCCTCTCCTCGGGCTTCTTCCCTTCCTTGTTGGGCAGCTCCGAGAAGCCCACGTTGACGCTGAAAACCATCCCTGCGGCAAGAAAAAAGGACAAGTCGGGGGGAGGAAAAGCGGAAATTCGGGAGGAAAAGCGAAGATTTGGGGGGAAAAGCGAAGATTTGGGGGGAAAAGCGAAGATTTGGGAGGAAAAAGCAAAAATTTGGGGGAGAAAATGGAAATTTTGGAGGAAAAAGCGAAGATTTGGGAGGAAAAAGCAAAAATTTGGGGGGAGAAAATGGGAATTTGGGAGGGAAAAGCGAAGATTTGGGAGGAAAAGCAAAAATTTGGGAGGAAAAGCGAAGATTTGGGAGGAAAAAGCGAAAATTTGGGAGGAAAAGCGAAAATTTGGGAGGAAAAGCGAAAATTTGGGAGGAAAAGCGAAAATTTGGGAGGAAAAGCGAAAATTTGGGAGGAAAAAGCGAAGATTTGGGAGGAAAAAGCGAAGATTTGGGAGGAAAAAGCGAAGATTTGGGAGGAAAAAGCAAAAATTTGGGAGGAAAAAGCAAAAATTTGGGGGAGAAAATGGAAATTTTGGAGGAAAAAGCGAAGATTTGGGAGGGAAAAGCGAAAATTTGGGGGAGAAAATGGAAATTTGGGAGGAGAAGATGAATTTTTTTGGGGGAAAAATGAGAATTTTGGAGGAGAAAATGAAATTTTTTGGGGAAAATGAGAATTTTGGAGGAGAAGATGAAATTTTTTGGTGAAAATGAGAATTTTGGAGAAGAAGATGAAATTTTTGGAGGAGGCAGTGAAATTTTAGAAGAGAAAATGGAAATTTTGGAGGAAAAAAATGGAAGTTTTGGAGGAGGAAATGGAGATTTTAGAGGAGAAAATAAAATTTTGGGGGAAAAAATGAGAATTTTGGAGAAGAAGATGAAAATTTTGGAGGAGAAAATGGAAATTTGGAAGAGGAATATGGAGATTTTGGAGGAAAAAATGAAAATTTGGAGGAGAAAATGAAAATTTTTGGAGGAGAAAATGGAACTTTTTGGGGGAAAATGAGAATTTTGGAGGAGAAGATGAAAATTTTGGAGGAGAAAATGGATTTTTTTGGGGAAAAATGAGGATTTTGGAGGAGAAAATGAGAATTTTGGAGGAGAAAAAGGAGAATTTTGAGAAGGAAAAAAGGAGAATTTTGAGAGAAAAGAGAATCTTGAAGGAGAAAGATGAGAATTTTGAGGAGAAAGAGGAAAACCTTGAGGGAAAAGAGGAAAATCTTGAGGGGAAAATGAGGCATTTGGGGCAAAAATGGAGGCTTTGGGGTGAAAATGGAGAATTTGGGGGGAAAAGGACCAATTTTGGTGGTTAAAGGATGAATTTTTGGGGCAAAAGGACGAATTTGGGGGCAAAAAAGAAGGAATTTTGGACGAAAATGGAGAATTTTGGGGATAAAAGGGTGGATTTTGGGTGAAAAGGACGACTTTGGAGGCAAAACCGGAGAATTTGGAGGCAAAAAAATGGAGAATTCGGGTCAAGAGGGGAGAATTTTGAAGGAGAAAAAGAGAATTTTGAGTTTCAGGTTGAAACTCGAGGTCAGAAAAAGACTATTTTAAACTCCAGAGGACGAAGCTTTGAGCGAAAAATGGGAAATTTTGTGGCAAAAAAGAACAATTTTGAGGGAAAAAGTTCCTTTTTGGGAGGAAAAAGCTCCATTTTGAGGAGAAAAAGCTCAACTTTGAAAGGAAAAAGCTCCATTTTGAGCGAAAAAGCTCCATCTTGAGGCGAAAAAGCTCCATTTTGAGGGGAAAAAGCTCCATTTTGAGGAGAAAAAGCTCAACTTTGAAAGGAAAAAGCTCCATTTTGAGCGAAAAAGCTCCATCTTGAGGCGAAAAAGCTCCATTTTGAGGGGAAAAAGCTCCATTTTGAGGAGAAAAAGCTCAACTTTGAAAGGAAAAAGCTCCATTTTGAGGCGAAAAAGCTCCATTTTGAGCGGAAAAAGCTCCATTTTGAGCGGAAAAAGCTCCATTTTGAGCGGAAAAAGCTCCATTTTGAAGGGAAAAAAGCTCCATTTTGAGGGGAAAAAGCTCCATTTTGAGGGGAAAAAGCTCCATTTTGAGGCGAAAAAGCTCCATTTTGAGGGAAAAAACCTCCATTTTGAGGGAAAAAACCTCCATTTTTGAGGGAAAAAGAACCATTTTGAGGGAAAAAAGGTCAATTTTTCTGCAAAAAAGCCCAAATTTTTGCCCCAAACCCCATTTTTTTGGGGAAAAAGATGAGAATTTTGGTGAAAAAATCAGAAATTTGGGGGTTTTTCTCTCACCTTTTTTGAGCCTCTGCTGGTTCTTGCTGTTGATGACGAGAGAGCCCTCTCGGAACTCGATCCCCATCGCGAAGCTGAAAAATGGGGAAAAAATCACAAAATTTAAGGGAAAATTCACAAATTTTAAGGGAAATTTCACAAACTCTAAGGGAAAAGCCTCAAGTTCTAAGGGAAAAGCCTCAAATTCCAAGGGAAAAGCCTCAAATTCCAAGGGAAAAGCCTCAAATTCCAAGGGAAAAGCCTCAAATTCCAAGGGAAAAGCCTCAAATTCCAAGGGAAAAGCCTCAAATTCCAAGGGAAAAGCCTCAAATTCTAAGGAAAAGCCTCAAATTCTAAAGGAAAAGCCTCAAATTCTAAAGGGAAAAGCCTCAAATTCTGAAGGAAAAGCCTCAAATTCTAAGGGAAAAGCCTCAAATTCTAAGGGAAAAGCCTCAAATTCCAAGGGAAAAGCCTCAAATTCTAAGGGAAAAGCCTCAAATTCTAAAGGAAAAGCCTCAAATTCTAAAGGAAAAGCCTCAAATTCTAAGGAAAAGCCTCAAATTCTAAGGAAAAGCCTCAAATTTGAAGGGAAAAGCCTCAAATTTGAAGGGAAAAGCCTCAAATTCTAAGGAAAAGCCTCAAATTCTAAAGGAAAAGCCTCAAATTCTAAAGGAAAAGCCTCAAATTCTAAGGGAAAAGCCTCAAATTCTAAAGAAAAAGCCTCAAATTCTAAAGGAAAAGCCTCAAATTCTAAGGAAAAGCCTCAAATTTTAAGGGAAAAGCCTCAAATTCTAAAGGAAAAGCCTCAAATTCTAAGGAAAAGTCTCAAATTCTAAGGAAAAGTCTCAAATTCTAAGGAAAAGTCTCAAATTCTAAGGGACCTCAAATTCTAAGGGACCTCAAATTCTAAGGGACCTCAAATTCTAAGGGAAAAGCCTCAAATTCTAACGGAAAAGCCTCAAATTCTAAGGGAAAAGCCTCAAATTTTAAAGGAAAAGCCTCAAATTTTAAAGGAAAAGCCTCAAATTCTAAAGGAAAAGCCTCAAATTTTAAGAGAAAAGCCTCAAATTCTAAGGGAAAAGCCTCAAATTTTAAGAGAAAAGCCTCAAATTTTAAGGGAAAAGCCTCAAATTTTAAGGGAAAAGCCTCAAATTCTAAAGGAAAAGCCTCAAATTCTAAGGGAAAAGCCTCAAATTCTAAGGGAAAAGCCTCAAATTCTAAGGGAAAAGCCTCAAATTCTAAGGGAAAAGCCTCAAATTCTAAAGGAAAAGCCTCAAATTTTAAGGGAAAAGCCTCAAATTCTAAAGGAAAAGCCTCAAATTCTAAGGGAAAAGCCTCAAATTCTAAGGGAAAAGCCTCAAATTCTAAGGGAAAAGCCTCAAATGCTGTTTCTGGACCCAAAATTCTAGGTTTTTACCCCAAATTCTTGGTGATTTTGCTGAGCAAGTCGGGTTTCTGCTTCTTCACCAGGTCCATGACGGCTCCGTAGACGTCGCAGAGTTTGGCGCCTGACGAGAGCGAAAATTTCGAGTCGAAATTCTCAAAATTCTGGTTAAAAGCCTTGACTTTGGCTTTAAAAGCCTCCAGTGCGGCTTAAAAGCCAAAAAAATCCACTTAAAAGCCAAAAAAATCTACTTAAAAGCTAAAAATTCTACTTAAAAGCCAAAAAATTCTACTTAAAAGCCAAAAAATTCTACTTAAAAGCCAAAAAATCTACTTAAAAGCCAAAAAAATCTACTTAAGGCCAAAAAAATCTACTTAAAAGCCAAAAAAATCTACTTAAAGGCCAAAAAAATCTACTTAAAGGCCAAAAAAATCTACTTAAAGGCCAAAAAAATCTACTTAAAAGCTAAAAATTCTACTTAAAAGCCCAAAAATTCTACTTAAAAGCCCAAAAATTCTACTTAAAAGCTAAAAAAATCTACTTAAAAGCCAAAAAAATCTACTTAAAGGGTTCAACTTCTGCTTTAAAGTCTCAAATTCTGCTTAAAAACCAAAAAAAAATGCACTTAAAAGGCTCAAGTTCTGCTTCAAGGAGTCAAAATGCTGCTTCAAGGACTCAAAATTCGCTTCAAGGACTCAAAATTCCACTTAAAATACCAAAAATTCCACCTCAAACCCTCAAAATTCTACTTAAAAGCCCAAAAAATTCTACTTAAAAGCCCAAAAATTCCACCTCAAAGCTTCAAATTCCATCTAAACACTTCAAGTTTCCACCTCAAAGCCTCAAAATTCCACTTAAAAGCCTCAAATTCTGCTTCAAGGACTCAAAATTCTACCTAAAATCCCCCAAAAATCCATCTAAAACCCTCAAAATTCTATTTATAAGCCTCAAAATTCCACTTCAAAGCCTCAGATTCTGCTTCAAAGCCTCAGATTCCGCTTCAAGGACTCAAAATTCCACCTCAAGGACTCAAAATTCCACCTTATTCCTTCAACTCTTTGCATTTTCTCCTCAAACTCCTCCAATTCCACTTTATTCTCTTCAACTTTCCCCATTTTCTCCTGAAATCTTCAGGGTTTTCTCCTCAAATTCCACTCAAACTCCTGCAAATCTTCACATTTTCTTCTGAATTCTCAGCCTAAACCCTCATTCTCCTCCATTTTCCCCTCAAACTCCTCCGTTTTCCCCTGAAATCTTCACATTTTCCCCTGAAATCTTCACATTTTCCCCTGAAATCTTCACATTTTCCCCTGAAATCTTCACATTTTCCCCTCAAATTCCTCCATTTTCCCCTCAAATTCCTCCATTTTCCCTTCAAATCTTCCCATTTTCCCCTCAAATCTTCCCATTTTCCCCTCAAATCTTCCCATTTTCCCCTCAAATTCCTCCATTTTCCCTTCAAATCTTCGCATTTTCCCCTCAAAGCTTCACATTTTCCCCTCAAACTTTCACATTTTCCCCTCAAACCTTCACATTTTCCCCCCAAATCTTCACATTTTCCCTTCAAATCTTCACATTTTCCCCTCAAATCTTCACATTTTCCCCTCAAATCTTCACATTTTCCCTTCAAATTATCACATTTTTCCTTCAAATCTTCCCATTTTCCCCTCAAATTCCTCCATTTTCCCTTTAAATCTTCACATTTTCCCTTCAAATCTTCCCATTTTCCCTTCAAATCTTCCCATTTTCCCTTCAAGTCTCCACATTTTCCCCTCAAGTCTCCACATTTTCCCCTCAAGTCTCCACATTTTCCCCTCAAGTCTTCACATTTTTCCCTCAAGTCTTCACATTTTTCCTCAAGTTTTCACGTTTTCCCTTCAAATTATCACATTTTTCCCTTGGTTTTTTTCCATTTTCCCCTCAAAGCTTCACATTTTCCCCCCAAACCTTCACATTTTCCCCTCAAATCTCCACATTTTCCCTTCAAATCTCCACATTTTCCCTTCAAATCTCCACATTTTCCCCTCAAATTCCTCCATTTTCCCTTTAAATCTTCACATTTTCCCCTCAAACCTTCACATTTTCCCCTCAAACCTTCACATTTTCCCCTCAAATTCCTCCATTTTCCCTTTAAATCTTCACATTTTCCCCTCAAATCTTCACATTTTCCCCTCAAATTCCTCCATTTTCCCCTCAAATTCCTCCATTTTCCCTTCAAATCTTCACATTTTCCCCTCAAACCTTCACATTTTCCCCTCAAACCTTCACATTTTCCCCTCAAACCTTCACATTTTCCCCTCAAACCTTCACATTTTCCCCTCAAACCTTCACATTTTCCCCTCAAAGCTTCACATTTTCCCTTCAAATCTTCACATTTTCCCCTCAAATTTTCCCATTTCCCCCTCAAACTTTCCCATTTCCCCCTCAAACTTTCCCATTTCCCCCTCAAACTTTGGGGTTTTCCTTCCGGAAGGTTCCTCTGACCGTGTCTCATCTCCTTGAGGAGCTGCTCCTGGAGGAGGAGGAGGAAGCCATAGTTGTCCTGGACGTCCTGGGGCGGATCCACCAGCAGAGTCCTCACCAGGTTGGAGCAGTAGGACTTGTAGCGAATGCCCATGGCGCAGGTCACGGCCCCGAAGTGCAGGTGGTTCTTGTCGCTGAGGAGGGAAAAAGCAAAAAAAAATCACCATTTTGGGACCAAAAGTTAAAAAAAAATACGATGTTGGAGGCAAAGAGCAAAGAAAATGAGGAGTTTGCGAGCGAAAAGCAAAGAAAAGGAGGAGTTTGGGAGCAAAAAGCAAAGAAAAGGATGAGTTTGGGAGTGAAAAGGAAAGAAAAGGATGAGTTTGGGAGCAAAAAGGAAAAGAAATGATGAGTTTGGGAGCGAAAAGCAAAGAAAATGAGGATTTTGGGAGCGAAAAGCAAAGAAAAGGATGAGTTTGGGAGCGAAAAGCAAAGAAAAGGATGAGTTTGGGAGCGAAAAGCAAAGAAAAGGATGAGTTTGGGAGGGAAAAGGAAAGAAAAGGATGAGTTTGGGAGGGAAAAGGAAAGAAAAGGATGAGTTTGGGAGCGAAAAGGAAAAGAAATGATGAGTTTGGGAGCGAAAAGCAAAGAAAAGGATGAGTTTGGGAGTGAAAAGGAAAAGAAAAGGATGAGTTTGGGAGCGAAAAGCAAAGAAAAGGATGAGTTTGGGAGCGAAAAGCAAAGAAAAGGATGAGTTTGGGAGCGAAAAGCAAAGAAAATGAGGATTTTGGGAGCGAAAAGCAAAGAAAATGAGGATTTTGGGAGCGAAAAGCAAAGAAAAGGATGAGTTTGGGAGTGAAAAGCAAAGAAAAGGATGAGTTTGGGAGCGAAAAGGAAAAGAAATGATGAGTTTGGGAGTGAAAAGCAAAAAAAAGGATGAGTTTGGGAGCGAAAAGCAAAGAAAAGGATGAGTTTGGGAGCGAAAAGCAAAGAAAAGGATGAGTTTGGGAGCGAAAAGCAAAGAAAATGAGGATTTTGGGAGCGAAAAGCAAAGAAAAGGATGAGTTTGGGAGCGAAAAGCAAAGAAAATGAGGAGTTTGGGAGCGAAAAGCAAAGAAAAGGATGAGTTTGGGAGCGAAAAGCAAAAAAAGGATGAGTTTGGGAGCGAAAAGCAAAGAAAATGAGGAGTTTGGGAGCGAAAAGCAAAGAAAAGGATGAGTTTGGGAGCGAAAAGCAAAGAAAAGGATGAGTTTGGGAGCGAAAAGCAAAGAAAATGAGGAGTTTGGGAGCGAAAAGCAAAGAAAAGGATGAGTTTGGGAGCGAAAAGCAAAGAAAAGGACGAGTTTGGGAGCGAAAAGGAAAAGAAATGATGAGTTTGGGAGCGAAAAGCAAAGAAAAGGATGAGTTTGGGAGCGAAAAGGAAAGAAAAGGATGAGTTTGGGAGCGAAAAGGAAAAGAAATGATGAGTTTGGGAGCGAAAAGCAAAGAAAAGGATGAGTTTGGGAGGGAAAAGGAAAGAAAAGGATGAGTTTGGGAGCGAAAAGGAAAAGAAATGATGAGTTTGGGAGCGAAAAGGAAAAGAAATGATGAGTTTGGGAGCGAAAAGCAAAGAAAAGGATGAGTTTGGGAGCGAAAAGCAAAGAAAAGGATGAGTTTGGGAGCGAAAAGCAAAGAAAATGAGGATTTTGGGAGCGAAAAGCAAAGAAAAGGATGAGTTTGGGAGCGAAAAGGAAAAGAAATGATGAGTTTGGGAGCGAAAAGCAAAAAAAAGGATGAGTTTGGGAGCGAAAAGCAAAGAAAAGGATGAGTTTGGGAGCGAAAAGGAAAGAAAAGGATGAGTTTGGGAGCGAAAAGGAAAAGAAATGATGAGTTTGGGAGCGAAAAGCAAAGAAAATGAGGATTTTGGGAGCGAAAAGGAAAGAAAATGAGGATTTTGGGAGCGAAAAGCAAAGAAAAGGATGAGTTTGGGAGCGAAAACGAAAAGAAATGATGAGTTTGGGAGCGAAAAGCAAAGGAAATGATGATTTGGGGGGAAAAAAAAGGATGATTTCGAGAGCAAAACCAAAAATTACGATTTTTGGGAACAGAAACTAAAAAAAAAAAAAAAAAAAGACAATTTTGGGAATAAAAAGCAAAAAAATTTTATTATTTTGGGAGTAAGACCCAAAAAACCTTACGATTTGGGGGGAAAAAAAAAACCCCAAAAATTACAATTTTTGGGAACAAATAAAAAGCAAAAAAAAAAAAAATTATGATTTTGGGAGCAAAATCCTCCATTTCCCCCTCATTCTCCTCCATTTCCCCCTCATTCTCCTCCATTTCCCCCTCATTCTCCTCCATTTCCCTTCACTCTCCTCCATTTCCCTTCATTCTCCTCCATTTCCCCTCATTCTCCTCCATTTCCCCCTCATTCTCCTCCATTTCCCCCTCATTCTCCTCCATTTCCCTTCACTCTCCTCCATTTTCCCCTCATTCTCCTCCATTTCCCCTCATTCTCCTCCATTTCCCCCTCATTCTCCTCCATTCCCCCTCATTCTCCTCCATTTCCCTTCATTCTCCTCCATTTCCCCTCATTCTCCTCCATTTCCCCCTCATTCTCCTCCATTTCCCCCTCATTCTCCTCCATTTCCCCCTCATTCTCCTCCATTTCCCTTCACTCTCCTCCATTTCCCTTCATTCTCCTCCATTTCCCCTCATTCTCCTCCATTTCCCCCTCATTCTCCTCCATTTCCCCCTCATTCTCCTCCATTTCCCTTCACTCTCCTCCATTTTCCCCTCATTCTCCTCCATTTCCCCCTCATTCTCCTCCATTCCCCCTCATTCTCCTCCATTTCCCCTCATTCTCCTCCATTTCCCTTCATTCTCCTCCATTTCCCCTCATTCTCCTCCATTTCCCCCTCATTCTCCTCCATTTCCCCCTCATTCTCCTCCATTTCCCTTCATTCTCCTCCATTTCCCCTCATTCTCCTCCATTTCCCCTTCATTCTCCTCCATTTCCCCTCATTCTCCTCCATTCCCCCTCATTCTCCTCCATTTCCCCTCATTCTCCTCCATTTCCCCCTTCATTCTCCTCCATTTCCCCCTCATTCTCCTCCATTTCCTCCTCATTCTCCTCCATTTTCCCCTCAAAATCCTCCATTTCCCCTCAAAATCCTCCATTTCCCCCTCATTCTCCTCCATTTCCCCCTCATTCTCCTCCATTTCCCCCTCAAAATCCTCCATTTCCCCTCAAAATCCTCCATTTCCCCCTCATTCTCCTCCATTTCCCCCTCATTCTCCTCCACTTCCCCCTCATTCTCCTCCACTTCCCCTCATTCTCCTCCATTTTCCTTCATTCTCCTCCATTTTCCCCTCATTCTCCTCCATTTCCCCTCATTCTCCTCCATTTTCCCCTCATTCTCCTCCATTTCCCCCTCAAATTTTGCCGTTTTTCCCCCAAATTTTGACATTTTTCCCCCATTTTCCCACCTGACGACGCTGAACTTGAGGTTGTAGCTGCCTCCGCTCTGGATGATGGGCGGGTAACACATCTCGACGGCGGAAGGATCCGCCCCGGCCAGGAACTTCTTCTCCTCGATGGCCTTTTCCACCGATTCCGCCAACTTGCTGTGTCGCACTTTCTGCGCCAAAAAAAAACAGCCTCAAGACCCCAAATTTGCCACTTTGAGGCCTCAAAATGGCAGAATTTGTCATCTTGAGGACTCAAAACCTCAGGATTTTCCGCCCTGAGGCCTCAAAATGGCAGAATTCGTCATC
This sequence comes from Coccyzus lansbergi, assembly GCA_033558105.1. Classification (NCBI taxonomy): domain Eukaryota; kingdom Metazoa; phylum Chordata; class Aves; order Cuculiformes; family Coccyzidae; genus Coccyzus; species Coccyzus lansbergi. Next base: position 6,974 of record JAUMJK010000966.1, on the reverse strand, counting down.
TTGAGGCCTGAAAATCACAGAATTTTCAACCTTGAGGTCTCAAAATGTCAGAGTTTTCCAACCTGAGGCCTCAAAATGTCAGAATTCATCATCTCGAGGCCTCAAAATCTCAGCATTTTCAACCTTGAGGCCTCAAAATGTGTCAGAATTCACAATCTTGAGGCCTCAAAATGTCAGAATTCATCATCTTGAGGCCTCGAAATCTCTGAATTCATCACATTGAGGACTCAAAAGCTCAGAATTCGTCATCTTGAGGCCTCAAAAGCTCAGAATTCATCACACTGAGGACTCAAAATCTCTGAATTCATCACACTGAGGACTCAAAATCTCTGAATTCGTCATCTTGAGGCCTCAAAATCTCTGAATTCATCATCTTGAGGCCTCAAAAGCTCTGAATTCGTCACATTGAGGCCTCAAAATGTCAGAATTTTCCACCCTAAGGCCTCAAAATCTCCAAATTTTCGACCCCAAGACCTCCGAATCCGGACTTTTCCGCCTCCCACCTCGTCGGCGTCGACGATCTCCATCACCCTCTCCTTGAAGAACTTGTTGAAGACCTCGGAGGTGATGGTGGCCGCCTTGCGCATCAGCCCGACCTCCCCTTCCTCCTTGGCGGCCATGATGTAGGCCACCCCGGCGCTGATGTCCACCTAGGGGCAAGACGGAGGCCGTTGAACCCTCGGAAGGTCCTTCTAGGAGGTTCTCGGGGCCGCGACGAGGCCTCCACGGACCTTCTCGAAGCCCTCGCGGCTCAGGCAGTCGTTCCAGCTCTTCATGAAGTCCCCCGGGAACTTGTCCTTGCTGAAGACCCCCAGGCGTTTGCCGCCCTTGCTGGCGCGAAGGGCCTCCAGCATCTTCTCGAAGTTGGCCTGGTTGCTCTCGTTCTGAGGAGGAGGAAGAGGAGGAGGAGGAAGAGGAGGAGGAAGAGGAGGAGGGAAATGGAAGAGATTGGAGGTGACGCTTGGTGACTTTGGATATAGCATGAGGTGGTTGTCCTGTCACTAGATCAGTCTTCAGACAAACTTCTTCATCTCCATCTCGACTCCATCTCCTCCTCCTCATCTCCATCTCATCTCCATCATCTCCTCCTCATCTCAACCTCCTCATCTCCACCTCCTCCTCCATCTTCTCTCCATCTCCTCCTCATCGTCATCTCTTCCTCCTCATCTCCATCTCCACCTCCTCCTCATCTCCATCTCCTCTTCCTCATCTCCTCTTCCTCCTCCTAATCTCCATCTCCTCTTCCTCCTCATCTCCATCTCCTTTCTCCTCCTTCTCCATATCCACCTCCTCCTCATCGTCATCTCTTCCTCCTCATCTCCATCTCCATCTCCACCTCCTCCTCATCTCCATCTCCTCTTCCTCCTCCTCATCTCCATCTCCTCTTCCTCATCTCCTCCTCCTCCTCATCATCTCCATCTCCTCTTCCTCCTCATCTCCATCTCCTTTCTCCTCCTTCTCCATCTCCACCTCCTCCTCATCTCCATCTCCTCTTCCTCCTCCTCATCTCCATCTTTCTCCTCCTTCTCCATCTCCACCTCCTCCTCATCTCCATCTCCTCCTCCTCCTCCTCATCTCTTTCTCCTCATCTCCCCCTCCTCTTCCTCATTTCCGTGTCTTCCTCCCTCTCCACCTCTTCCATCTCCTCCTCCTCCATCTCCTCTGTCTCCACCTCCATCTCCTCCTCCTTCACCTTCCTCTCCATCTCCTCCCTCTCCTCCTCCTCCTCCCCACCTCCTCCCTCATCTCCACCTCCTCTTCCTCCATCTCTTCCTTCCTCTCCACCTCCTCCTCCATCTCTTCCTCCTCATCTCCATCTCCTCCTCCTCATCACCCTCTCATCTCCATCTCCATCTCTTCCTCCTCATCTCCACCTCCTCCTCATCATCATCTCCATCTCTTCCACCTCCTCTTCATCTCCTCGTTCTCTATCTCCTCCTTCTCGTCTCCACATCCTCCTCCTCTTCATCTCCTCCTCTCCTTCTCATCTCCACCTCCTCCCTCTCCTTCTCCATCTTATCTTCCTCCTCCACCTTCTCCTTCTCACCTCCATCTCCTCCTCCATCTCATCTCCTCCTCCTCCTCCTCCTCCTCCTCCTCATCTCCTCCTCCTCCTCCTCCTCATCTCCTCCTCCTCCTCATCTCCTCCTCCATCTTCCATCTCCTCATCTCCACCTTCTCTTCCTCCTCCTCACCTCCATCTCCTGCTCCTCTCTACCTCATCTTCATCTCTTCCTCACCTCCACCTCCTCCTCTGTCTCCCTCTCCTCCATCTCCATCTTACCCTCTTCATCTCCTTCCCCATCCCACCTCCACCTCCACCTTCTCTCCACCTCCTCCTCCATCTCCTCATCTCCACCTCCTTCTCCTCTTCATCTCCTCATCTCCGTCTCCTCTTCACCTCCTCCTCCATCTCCTCCATCTCCATCTCTTCTTCATCACCGTCTCCACCACCTCATCTCTCCTTCCTCCTCCTTCTCCTCCATCTCCTCCCCTTCATTTCCTCCTCCTCCTCATCTCCACATCCTCCTCTTCTTCATCTCCTTCTCCTCCCTCTCCTCCATCTCCCCCCTCTTCACCTCTTCCCTCTCCTCCTCCTCCCTCTCCTCTCCATCTCCTTCTCATCTCCTCTTCCTCCTCCTCATCTCCACCTCCTCCTCTTCCCTCTCCTTCTCCTCCACCTCCTCCTCCATCATCTCCTTCTCCTCCTCCTCATCACCTTCACCTCCATCTTCTCCACCTCCTCCTACTCCTCCTCCTCCCTCTCCACCTCCTCACTTTCCACCTCCTCTTCCCTCTCCACCTCCATCTCCTATTCCTCCTTCTCCTCCATCTCCTCCTCCTCATCTTCATCTCCTCCTCATCCCCATCTCCTCCTCCTCATCTCTTCTTTCCCCATCTCCTCCTCATCCTCCACCTCCTCCTCCCTCTCCACCTTCTCCTTCTCCCCCTCTCCACTTCCTCCTTCCTCCACCTCTTCTTCCTCCTCCCTCTCCACCTCCTCCTCCTCTTTCTTGTCCATCTCCTCCTCCACCCTCTCCTCCTCCTCCTCATCATCATCTGCTCATCGTCATCTTCTCCTCATCATCTCTACCTCCTCATCATCACCTCTACCTCCTCCTCATCTCATCCTGTTCATCTCCATCTCCTCCTCCTCATCTCCATCTCCTCCTCCTCATCTCCATCTCCATCTCGTCCTCCTCATCTCCACATCCTCCTCATCTCCACATCCTCTTCCTCTTCATCTCCTCATCTCCATCTCCTCCCTCTCCGCCTCCTCCATCTCCTCCTCCTCATCTCTTCTTCCTCCATCTCATCTCCATCTCCTCCTTCTCACCTCCATCTCCTCCTCCATCACCTCCTCCTCCTCTTCCACCATCTCCACCTCCTCCTACTCTTCATCTCCACCTCCTCCTCCTCCCCCTCCTCCCGCTCACCTTCTCCCTGACGAGGAGGCTGATCCCGGGGACTCCGTTGCTGCCCTCGGCCCCTTTCCCTTGGGCCACCTGCTTGAGGAACTCCACCTTCTTCTTGCTGGCCATGAAGAGGATCTTCTCCTCGCAGAAAACCATGATGGTGTCCGTCAGCTCGTACCCGAACAGCCACGTCTGGAAAAAAGGGATCAAAACCGCCCCAAAACCACCTTCTGGGCCCCGGCAGCCATTTTGGAAAACGGCGGAACTCGAGCTAAAAGGGACGAGACTCCATTTGGAGGCAGAGGAAGCCGTTTTGAGGCGAAGGAGGCTCAAGAAGAGGTGAGAAGATGGCGGAAAAGGGGGTCGTTTCTTACCTGGAGGGCGGTGGACTTGGCGTAGACGATCTCCTCGTCCACCCCCACGGCCACCACGATGGCGTCCACCGAGCCCAACTCATCCTCCCCCTTCTGAGAGGGAAACGGGGGAAAAAAAAAGGGGGTTGGGGGGTCACTCAGAGCCCCTCCCGCCCCTAAGCTCCTCCCTCAAGCCCCTCCCACACCCCATAAACCCCCGTTACCCCCTCAAGCTCCTCCCTTGTCCCATAAGTCCCTTCATCGCCCCATAAGCCCCATCCCTCACCTTCCAGCCCCACAATTCCCCCTCAAGCCCCTCCCACACCCCACAAGCTCCGCCCCTCACCTCATAACACCCTCCCCAAGCCCCTCCCACACCCCATAAGTCCCCCCCGACTCCTCAGCTCTCCCCAATTCCTGCCTTTAGACCCATCCTGCACCCCACAAGCTCCTCCCCTCACCCCCCCATAGCCCCTCCCACCCCCCTCAGCCCCCCCAACTCCCACCTTTAGCCCCTCCCCTCGCTCCATAACCCCCCCAAAGCCCCTCCCCTCACCCCTCAAGCCCAACTCACCCCACAGCCCCACACCCCATAAGCCCCCATAAGCCCCTCCCACACCCGAGTCCCCCAACTCCCCCCCCATACCCCCAACTACCCCCTCAAGCCCCTCCCCTCACCCTCTCAAGCCCCTCCCCTCACTCCTCACAGCCCCCACCCCTCAGGCTCCCCCCTCTTACCCCTCCCCTCACCCCTCAGCCCCCCCAACTCCCCCCATAAGCCCTACAAGCCCCTCCCACACCCCCAATTCCCCTCTCAAGCCCCTCCCCTCACCCCTCAGCCCCCCAACTCACCCATCAAACCCCTTCTCCCAACCTACAAACCTCCCACAAGCCCCTCCCACAACTGTCAGGCTCCCCCCTCAATTCCCATCTATAGCCCCACCCCCCAACCATACAAGCCCCGCCCCTCACCCCATAACTCCTCCCAAAAGCCCCTCTCTCACCCCTCAAGCCCCCCCAACTCCACCTTTAGCCCCTCCCCTCACCCCATAACCCCCCCTCAAGCCCCTCCCACACCCCACAACCCCAACTCACCCCTCCAACCTCTCCCCTCACCCCCTCCTCATCCCCCATAGCCCCTCCCACACCCCTCAGCCCCCAACTCTCCCCCTAGCCCCCCCCCCTCACTCCATAGCCCCTCCTAAAGCCCCTCCCTCCCCCCTCAAGCTCCTCCCACACCCCACAACCCCAACTCACCCCTCCAGCCTCTCCCCTCACCCCCTCCTCATCCCCCACAGCCCCTCCCACGCCCCTCAAGCCCCCAACTCTCCCCCACAAGCCCCTCCCACACCCCATAACCCCCTATAGCCTCTCCCCCACCCCTCAAGCCTCTCCCATCACCCCTAAACCCCCACAGCCCCGTAGCCCCTCCCTCACCCCCCACAGGCCCTCCCACACCCCCCAATTCTCCCTCTCAAGCCCCTCCCCTCACCCCCAACTCCTGCCTTTAGCCCCTCCCTCACCCCACAAGCCCCTCCCTTTCCCCTTTTCCCCCTCCCCTCCCCCTCAAGGCCCTCCCCTCACCCCTCACCCCCTCCTCATCCCCCATAGCCCCTCCCACACCCCTCAGCCCCCCAACTCTCCCCATAGCCCCTCCCACCCCAATTCCCCCCTCAAGCCCCTCCCCTCCCCTCCCCCCACTCCCCCAACTCCCCCCATAGCCCCTCCCCCCACCCCAACACCCCCAACTCCCCCACAGCCCCTCCCCCCAACTACAACCTTTAGCCACACCCCCCCACCCCCCAAGCCCCTCCCACATCCCCAACTCCCCCAGCAAGTCCCTCCCTTACCCCTCAACCCCCAATTCCCACTTATAGCCCCACCCCCACCCCACCAGCCCCTACCCCACCCCCACAGCCCCCAATTCCCCTTTATTAGCCCCTCCCCTTACTCCATAACACCCCCCAAAAGCCTCTCCCCTCCCCCCTCTCAAGCCTCTCCCATCACCCCTAAACCCCCACAGCCCCATAGCCCCTCCCACACCCCTCAAGCCCCTCCCATCCCCCCCAACTCCTGCCTTTAGCCCCTCCCTCACCCCACAAGCCCCTCCCTTCCCCCATTTCCCCCTCTCCTCCCCCCTCAAGCCCCTCCCCTCACCCCTCATCCCCTCCTCATCCCCCATAGCCCCTCCCACAGTCCTCAAGGCTCTCCCATCCCCCATAGCCCCTCCCCTCACCCCCAACTCCTGCCTTTAGCCACACCCCCACCCCACAAACCCCTCCCTTTCCCCCATCTCCCCCTCCCCTCCCCCCTCAAGCCCCTCCCCTCACCCCCTCACCCCCTCCTCATCCCCCATAGCCCCTCCCACACCCCTCAAGCCCCTCCCCTCACCCCCAACTCCTGCCTTTAGCCACACCCCCACCCCACAAACCCCTCCCTTTCCCCATCTCCCCCTCCCCTCCCCCCTCAAGCCCCTCCCCTCACCCCCCTCCTCATCCCCCATAGCCCCTCCCCTCCCCCTCAAGCCCCTCCCCTCACCCCCTACTCCCCTCCTCAAGCCCCTCCCCTCACCCCTCAGCCCCCCAACTCCCCCATAGCCCCTCCCACACCCCTGAAGCCCCTCCCTTCCCCCATCTCCCCCTCCCCTCCCCCCTCAGCCCCCCAACTCCCCCACAGCCCCTCCCTCACCCCTCAAGCCCCTCCCCTCACCCCCAACTCCTGCCTGTAGCCACACCCCCACCCCACAAACCCCTCCCTATCCCCCATCTCCCCCTCCCCTCCCCCCCTCAAGCCCCTCCCCTCACCCCCTCCTCATCCCCCATAGCCCCTCCCACACCCCTCAAGCCCCTCCCCTCACCCCCAACTCCCTCCTCAAGCCCCTCCCTTCCCCCCTCAGGCTCCCCTTTCACCCCTCAGCCCCCCAACTCCCCCACAGCCCCTCCCTCACCCCTCAAGCCCCTCCCCTCACCCCACAGCCCCTCCCCTCACCCCCCACTCCCCTCCTCAAGCCCCTCCCCTCAGCCCTCACCCCCCTAAACCCCCAACTCTCCCCTCCCCCCCCCCCTCAAGCCCCATAGCCTCTCTCACCCCCCCCCCTCCCCATGGCCCCCCCCCTCCCCTCCCCCTCTGAGGTACCTGCCAGCTCCCGTAGAGCCTTCGAAGCCGCCGGTGGAAGGCGTCGCGGTCGAGGCTGAGCGCCATGAAG